>VYXF01008895.1:746650-840624 GCA_013397295.1 Polioptila caerulea
CTCCTCTCTGCAAATATTCAGGAAAAATCTGAAAATTGGAGTTTTTATAAATGCCTTTTTATCATTAAAAAAAAAAAAATCATTCATTATTTTAGTGTTGCTTTGCAAAAGTCCTAGAGCCAATTAAAACCGTGAATGTAGTCATTTTGGGCGAGAGGAACCAAAGTTACATCACAAGACAAGATAAGAATAACCACAGAGCCACGTGACATAAAAGCCCAGAGTAACAGGTAAAATAAAAAATAAGCAAGGAAAAAAAAGAGTTTGTGAGGGAAAGGCCAGTGTGCTATGTGCCCAGAGCTAGGCATTAGGGCCTGGGCAGCATAATCAGGAAATTTCTGCCTGCTGATGAGGCAGATAAGCGAAATCTAGTTTAGAGATTTCTTCTCTGGGCTATGGGCAGCTGTAATATTCTCACATTGAAGTGAGATCCAGCAAATGGATTGTTTGTGGTGATGGAAACATTTCATTTGCTGGAACTGTTCTGACATTCATTGTGCAAAGTTGCCAGATGGCAAAAATGTTTCGTTTGCAGTAAACAACCATTAACATCACTTAAGATACATGTCACTCACACGACAAGAGCATGTGTCTCACAGGTCCAGGCCGAACTGGGGTGTGGAGATTGGGATGCAACAATTTGCTCGCTTGCTGGAGTGGTGTTTGACTCAGAGCTTTCCTGGCTCTTACAACCAATAGCTGACTGCATAACTGAGGTTTTCAAGGCCAGCTCCTAAACCTTTGCTCATTCAGAGGAAAGCACTCGGCCAGAAATGAGTCCCTGAAGGACACACCCATGACCTCCCACTCCCCCAGCAGAAGTCTCAGCAAGTCCTTTCTCCTCCTTTGAGCAGCTCTGGCACTGTGGCTGTAGCTACTCTTCCTCTCTTCTGCTTCAGCATTTTGGGTCTGAATACTTGCTTCAGGAGATTATCACCATTCATACCAAAACACAGAGGGAGTAAGACCAGTTGGTACTCCTACAGTATCATTTAACCTAATGGATCCCCAGCTGCTTATAAAACTTCAACCATCCACAAAGAGCATCAGAGTCATTCAGCTATGAGACACAGAGAAGTACAGTAAAGCCATCTAGCCCTTTTTTCTCACAGTGCAGGGTTGTTTCTGATTGAAGATTTATTGCCACTGTGTTTAGTTGGTGCTTAAAAGTTTTTAGGGAATCAGCTTCTATTTCTTCCCTCAGGAGTTCTGTCTATAGTCCAATATGACTTACCATCAGAAGTCTTTCCTTCCTAATGTCTCTACTTTTAAATTTTCCCTTCTGGAGTGTAAAAAATCTATTTATGCTAATTTACTACTTTACAATATTCCTCTCTGGAGATGGTTTCTGTTTCCTCTTTGACCCACACAACCAAATAATAAATGTCCATGTTATTTCATTGTCCTATATCATGAGTCCTAAAAATGCTGCTCTTGTTGTATCTCAGTTCACAAAAAGGCACTGAGATTTGCTGTTGTGTAGGTGGTTTTGAACTTTTAAACTTTGAGCTTTGTTAGCTCACCAAAAGCAGTTTGCATGCCATTTTCAACCTGGCAAAGACCATATAGGTAAGGGATTCATAGAGACAGAATTTCGTGTCAATAAGTTTAGCCATGATTTTAATTGATCAGACCAGAATACAAATGTGCAAACAGCAAACAGTTGCCAAAAACATCTGTATAGGGATTTGTAATCTCATTTTTAAGAGTTGCTCAAAATTACTAACTTCAGAAAAATCAGTATATTCATAACTATATGGCTGCAGAAATTGGTTCCTCAGAACTTGCTTCATTCAGTAAAAACCTCTGAGATCTAAACAAGGCAGTTTAGAAGAAAATTTATCAGACAGTTTTGCATTTCTTCTAATCTACAGTGACTGCTCACATTTTCAGGAAAAAGAACTAGCTCAAAATGCGTGTATATGTATTTAAACCCCTGCACCACCTTCTTGTTTTGTGACATGTCCATTAAGCTAAGCTCTAAGAACGTGACATATACATTAAGCTAAGCTCTAAGAACGTCAGTGTCCCCCGAGGGAATAAACGAGGTGTTTAAACTTGGCACAGTCACGCCCTTCACACATGCATACAATCGATTCCCCAGCATCTGCAGCACAGTTTACTACGGCTTTTTTTGGTGTGTGTTAATTTAGCATGTACACAAAGCTCTGACAGTGTATCCCAGGTGGAGGGACTGATCCTTGGCCCCACTCCCATTTCACAGAGCAAACACGGCACAGAGGTGTCAACATCTGTTAGAGCTTCACAGCTGGACATTCTCCACGTGCACTGAAGTGCCCAACACAAGCCTGCCTGGTGCTCTCAGCCTGCCCTGTGCAGCTCCCTCAGCGGTGTTTGGGGGCAGGTCTGGTGTGGGACCTGAGCTCGGTGTGTTCCAGAGCAGGGAGACTTCAACAGAGCACGACCAGCTCAAAGCCCCTGTGACATTTGCAAGGATGCAAAGGATGCAAAGGATGCACAGGAAGATGCATGAGAGCACTACAAAGGCCACATGATTTCAGATCAAAGGTCTGTGTAGCTCAGAATCCCCTGTCCAGCCATGCTCAAGTGCAGATGCTCCAGAGTGGGGGGCAAGCATGGCTGAAGCTCCCTGCAGCAAGCCCTCCCGGCACAGGGCCCAGAGTCTGGGCTCAGCTCCAAGAAGGATGTGAAGCTCCTAACATCCCACTGATTTCAGCAGTTTCAAGCAGGTCTCACATCATTTGATTTTAGCAGGGAATCAGAAACTTCAATAGAAAGAAAGAACTGTGGATATAGACTCTGGGTTTTGAAAAATTTTGCACTGTTCTCCCTGAAGAAAGAAAATCCAGCTTCCTTCCTCACCCCACCCTGATTATAAACAGCCTTTTTTAGCTCCTACAATATCTGCAGTTGGAATTTATAGAATAATAAATGTCTGCCCTGAAGATAAAGTCAAGAACACCTGGAAACAAGAATAATATTGTCCCTTCCTTGCCCAGCAGGAGCTCATGGCAATATCTCTGTGCAATAAAATACCTATCCATAACCTCATTGGAAAAACCCAAATGGTACAGCTACTAAGACAGCAGACACCAGAAAGGGAATTCAGAGCAAAGAGAGACTTTACGCTTGAAAGATCAGTCCTAGGATGCTACATCTGTGATGTTACAGTGGTGTTTTTTCCCATGTCCAGTTAGCAAATTATAGCCAACTAGCTTTTCTCATGAAGAACAAAATTAATTTCTGTAGTGTGCCCATCTAAGGACATAATTCTTGGTTTTTTGCACTCCCTTTTCCCAGAATAACAGCACAGCAAACATCCCCTTCTCCTGTAACTGAGGCAATGAGGAAAAGGAATGTGCCTGGACCAAGCCACTCTGCACAAGAGGCCAGTATCTGATGTGCTGGCTTGTAAATGACACAAGAAGATTTTCTCTGGATTTACAGCCTCTTTGGTTCCGTGGGGGCTGTAGTTTTCCCTTTTACATTTCTTGGAGGTGTTGCATGCTCTCCCAAACAGGAGATCTGATGTGGAAACAAAAGCTTTTCAGATCTCCCACAGAAGGTAGCTTTTTCCTCCCAAGCAAACACCCTGACCAGGTGGACTGCCTGCAGCTGCGATGCAGGAGCAAGGGTAAGTTGTTTAAAGGTCATAAAACCCCTTGGGCTTAGCTTTTATTTGTGGAAGAAAAACCCAGGTGGCAGATGCTTCTCTGCACCCCTCCTAACATGTGCCATGCCCCTCCTAACAGTGGCTCTGCCTGAGAGTTGTCTACAATACAGGTGAAGAAGAAAGCAGCTGGGTTGGCTACATGAAATAGATCTCTATATAGACGTGGCTGTGCAATGATCATTGTAGGTCAGTGGGGTACCTGCCTGGCCTCCAGCTGCCATCTCAGAAATACCTGGGTCTACATTATCATCTGACAGGCACATGGGAGCTGTTCCAAACAGCATTAGAAGCCTATATCCAGGCATCCAAATCCCACACAGAGGATTCTATCCTAGTGTGTTTTTCCCATTTTAAGGATGGAAGAACCAAGGCAGAGTGTTATTCTGAATAATAGCTGCAAGAGTGTCCTTTCATTTGAGCTGAAGCAGTGTCTGGAAGGCCAAATCTTGCTTGCTGCAGATGAGTGTTGCCAGGTCTAGCTGGCTGGTGTGAGTATTCCTTTGGAACACAGCCTTTGGAAAACACCTGCTCAAGGAGCACTGTGGCACTAAGAGCTCCTAATGGAATTTGGGGTTACTCAGAACTCTGTACTAAAGGCAAGGCTAAGCCCAGGCTCTCAAGTGGTGCAGATTACTGCTGTAGCTGCAGTGATCCTCAGCTACAACGGCTCCTTGTGAAAGCTGAGAGATTTTCAGACGTTGTCAGAGATAACTAATATTCCCTGTCTTCCATTTACCTACTCCAAGCCATGGAACTGACCCCAAGTCCCTCTGACCTAAGTGACCTATGCAGCTTACAGCCAGTGGCCCTGGGAGAGAATCTGGTGTATCTGTAGGGAAGGGTGCAGCTCCTGGCATGCATGTGCAAGGCAGTGGCAACAGAAACAGAAGTGGCTGAAGCACATGGCACAGCATCTTCTGTCCTGACTGACACAGTGACAGCTGTGGACTGATCTGTAATGCCCCTGCTTTGCCTCCTGAGTCCTTGGGGGAAAGTTGCTGGGAAGAAATCAGCACTAAAAAGCAGCAAGCACAGTTCCAGGCATGGAGAGTTCAAGGCTATCAGATCCTTGGTGGCCTGGGACTGCTGCTTCTAGAAGGGTCAATACAGAAAGGATTAACTCACTGGCAAAGGGCCCAGTGAGTGTGGGGCTTCCTTCCAAAACCTCCCAGCCTGAAGGGCTTTATTCAGCCCTAACTCCAGATGCTACAAAACAAGAGGAATAGGAATTTCCCAAACATTTACTCTGCCAGGGCTGTGAGTCTGGGAGAGAGAGGGAGAAGATCATGCTCATCAGGGAAAACAGCCCAGAGCACCAAGGTGCTCACCATTGCTGTGAGGCAGTGGCACAGACAGATGAGCAAGAGCTGCCTGGTACTTGCTCTAGGACCTGACTCAGAGAACTCAGCTTCCATAATTTCCACTGTCTGCAAGCCCAGATCTTGCTTATGGCATGCCACAGCTGGCCCATCTAATCTCCCTATATTTTGTTTCTGCCACCCTCTCATCCTTCCCTTTGCTCACCTTACACATTTACTCTTAGTTCATTTCCACATTTTTTGTTCCTCCAGCTCCCTACTTCTCCCTTCCTTTTCCTTCCTTTTGTCTCTTCCTTGTCCTGCTCTGCCTCTGTTCTGCCTCTCCTTTGTCTCATCCTGCTCTTCCAATATGCTCCACTTCCCTGGAAGCACCTGCTGGAAGACTGGGTCCCACACAGCCATGAGAGATGCAAAAGCCCTAGCAGTGTACTTGGGCATGTGGAACCTGCACCTTTACGAGATCCTGCCCAAGACATCTCGTCCTCAGGAAGGAGAGCTTAGAAATACCTGCTGTCTGTCCTTTGCTCTGTGGGATGTATCAGACTGTTCTTTCAGCATTCCTGTGTGGTCAATACTAGGTCCTCTCTCTCACTTTCATAGAAAACATCTAATTTCTAAAAACTATAAAACTATGTAGGTTAAAAAGGACATCAAGGTTTGTGGACTCCAAAGTTAGACAATACAAGGAAAGATCTTCTGGTCTGAGTCCAGATCTCATCATCACACAAATAACCCTCTTATTCCACACCTCTTTAATCCAGTTTGCTGACAGAGTCTTTCAAAGCCCGCTTGAAATGTTAAGGACTTTCTCTTAATTGCAGCCTCAATTTATTCTTCATCCATTTATCAATAACTTGCTCTTGCACAACACAGCCTATACTGTGATGAATCTCTTCTCCCTCACTTACAGCCAAAACTTTTAGCTAGTCTTTCTGGGAGTTTTTCCAGATTTGGAAATGACAAACCTTTCGGTGTTCACATGTCCAGTGCAGTTAGCACAGAAGTCACAAGCAGGACCATCAGCTACAGCCCCATCATGCAATCTTCAGTGTCATCCTTCATCTATTTCCACTTGAACAGGGTTATCTAGCTGGTGCCATCTAACTCTGGAAGGTTACACTTCATTTAGATGCATTGAGTAAATTCTCAGCTCCACTGATACTCCATCTTCTAACAGCAGGGGTAAAAGGGCAGACAATTGTTTACATTGGTTTCAGGCTCAGTCATAATGTAGGGTTTTGTCTGAATGGAAGTGCAGAATTGGAGCAGCTGGCAGATTCAGGAAAACTATAGGATTCCCTTCAGATCAAAGGCAGTCACTTTCTTCTTTATTCTCACAACTGATCTTAAGAAACCCTCTTGTGCACTTTAAAAGGAAAAAAAGTCATCATTTCCTCCTCCATCTCTTTTTTCATTGAATCTGATGGAAAATTTCTCATCAAAGCTTTTTCAGTAGACATTTGAGCTCTTGGTGAAGAGAAAAAAGTCTCAGTGCCCTTGGAAACATTCAATTTTTCACTAAATAAACAAACCAAATTCTTTTTAGATAAGGAAAGCAGAGTCAGGGGAGAAGAGCAGGAGGATACTGGGTCTCAGTGGAAAGGCAGTATGTTTTTTGTCAAAATGGATATATTTCAACAAGCAGGACAAGCTTATCAAAAGTTCCTTAAATTCAACTTCTTAAAATCTCCAATGTCAAGCCAAAAAATTGTTGAAAAGTAAGTCTGTCTCTGTCTCTTTTGCCAGTCATGTTGACTCCATTGCTTTGAACCCTACGACAGGCTTCTGAGTAGACTGGTGTCTGAACCTGAAATATGTGTTGGTACTTATGTTCCAAAATTAAAATTTTCTTTCAAGGAATCTCAGTTTGACCCCATTTGTTGACATAGTATGGGTTTTGGGAAGCTGTCAGATGGTCATTTGTGCACTACTTGTCAGAGTGGGTTGGGAGAAAGCTCCTTTCTCTTCAAAAATCTCCCAGTCCAAGGAGAAACCTTCCTTTCCATGGCATGGCAAACATCAGAATATTGCACTTAGAGGCAATCTGTGCAGTGCATAAGCTGCTTCTACAAGCACCTGGAAATCACCTGGCACCTGGAAAACCTGTTTTCAGAAGTAAGGGGTCTTGAGCCCTTATAAAGAGACACAGAAGTGTCACTGGAGCAGAAGCTCCAGAGTGATCTGCAGCTGAGCAGCAGGAAGGCACAAGCACACCTCTGCAATCCAGCATCCAGCAGCAGGCAGTACTCATGGCTGGGCTCCCAGGTGCTGCAGATATGGAAACATTCATGCTGCAGCCTGGAGGAGCACAGGAATATCAAAACATGTGCATTTTTATAAAAGCCAGTCAGAGGATATGAGGGCTACCAAATCCCAGTAACTTGAGTAGGAACCGTATTTCAACTTCCCACCCTGGATTCAGCCTGGTATAAGTTTTGAAAAGGGGAATAACCTGGAGAACAAAGCCAGGTGAAGTCTGTATGGAAATGTAATGCAGGTCTGTTGCCAGGGCAGACAGCACTCTTGGAGAAGTTTAATTTTGGTGTCAGGCTGCCCTCCTTTGCAAAAGCCAGTGATGAATTTTGCACCGCTGAGTTATGCTGTCCTATGTGACTGTAGCTCTGTTTATTTTGAAAACTTGCTGTGCTGGAGGGAATTTACGAGCCAGCAATATTTCTACTTTATAGCTCTTCCTTCGTTCACATTCCTTTGTCTGGTCATTTACACAGGCTGGGCCCACGGGGAGAGGTCAGGGGGCACTCGAGTGGTATCTAGAGGCTCAGGATGGAAACTTGTTTTCTCACGCAAAAATAAATAAGGGAGAAATGTTTCCACTGCAGAAGAGGAGCAAAGGCTGAGATCCCAGCTGAGACCTACAGGGAACAGCAGGCTGCCCAGCCAAGGCAATTAACAGCATTTAACAACAGACACACACTGCACATAATGTGTCTGTTCTAGGGACACCCTCTCTGGCTTTGGCACACTTCAGTTTGGTTGCTTAAAATAGCAGCTGAAATGCAAAATACAGATGCAATTGTATCTGAATGAACAACCAAGGAGCTGTCTAAAGAGCAGGCACGTGTCTCCCCTGTGCTGCACCTGAAGGCAAAGTAGCTACTCCCCTTGGATCACAGCTGAGGATTTTACATTTGAAGAGGCACTAGACAAAAAAATCTCCCAACTGTCCACACTAATTTTCTATACATACATATATACACTCTCACTTGACTGAGAAGTGATAGATCACTCATGCCTTGATGGAAATGGTCAGGGTCAGGTTGGAGGGATTCTGAGCAACCTGATCTCATTGAAGGTGTCCCTGCTTATTACAGGGAGTTTGAACAAGGACTTTTAAAGGTCCCTTCCAAAACAAATTATTCTAGCATCCTATGATGCTCCGTCCCTGCCCTTCTCAGGAGTTGACTGAGATCCCAGCTTGGAATACGGTTCATCTAAAGTTGCCTGAAATCTGTATCTCATAAAATTTCTTTATCTAAATCTGCAGCAAAATGAAAAAGACATCTGTGAATTTTAAGCATATAATCCTCCATCCAATCCCACCAAAAGTTCAAACAACCACCCAAGTCTGAAAGATCTACAAGATCAGCACAGTCTTACTAAAATACCCGGAGCACCCAGAAGAGCAGTGTGACCATCACCAAAGCTGGGGTAGCTCTGGCTAGGCTCCAGTTTCCAGCTGGGCCAGCAAGGTGCCACACGAGGCTGTGAAGCTGTAGGAAGCTCTGTCACCATGCCCCTCACCCTGCAGAAAGCAGTGAGCCCAGCTGATGTGACCTGGCCTGTACACCTGCACTGTATATCAGACATTCCACACGGAGGACTTCTCCCCTACATGTGCATGCAGACCACCACCTGCAGTGAAAGGTCTTGGCTACTTTAATACTTTTCACATATTTGTTATGAGTCCTGTTGGTCTCACTCCTGACTTCCCACCCCAAGATGTCTGTATTTCTGCTTTAGATTAAACAAGCAATTCCCACACAGGCAGTTTGTTAAATGCCCTTGCAATGACAGACAATACCTTAGAAAGACACCAAGTGCTGATTTATCTGAGGTTACTAGCTACAGCACGTGGTTTAAATCAGATCCCAGCCCATGACAGTGATATAAGGGAGAACTCTACTTAATGGTAGTGAAGGGAGCACATCTCCCTTCCTTAATCACACACAGATTTCCAGTTGGATAGAGGCAGGGCTGCCTATTTGTCCTTCATTATACAAACCATAAACACACACCAGTGTACTCAGAGCTTGTCCATTCTAATCATCTGTCAAGAATTCCAGATTCCTCCCATGTTATCCAAATATTTTTTAAATTATTATTATAACAACCTTTCCTAAAAAAATTGTACAAATTAACTTTTGTTCTCATCCTAGTCTCATCTTTTCCCATCCAAACAGAAAAGACCAGGTTCTCAAAGAAGCTGGTTCTCTATTCTTATCTAGATGTTCTTATCTGGGTAAGTACAGAAGTGTCACTTGCAGAGATTCTAACGTTCAGCAGCCTTGATTCTTTATCTTTGACATTATCTTTTATTTTAATTTCAAACAGCTCATCCATTGCTATTCATCAACTCCAGTGCAAAGCCAACCAGATGAGTTTATGCCATCTCAGAGCTTGGTGTTGCAGCTTGATCATGGTGAGTGCTCATCCAGCTCTGTTTCACAGCTGGGATAATTGTGAGAGAATCTCTTCTCACTGAAAGAGATTCAATGACAAATGGTTGGACAGCAGTGTTACCTTAAACTGCCATGGCCTTTTTGCAGTTATGACAAAACCTAAATCAGATGTGACACTTCCAATGGTACAAAGCAGAATTAAGTGCCTGTTTCTAAGTGACTCTCATGGCAAGTTGAACACCATATAAATATTTGTGGCTTTGAAGAGAGAATCCAAATACTGGACATTTGGCTCCTGCCTTAAATATCCTTGCAAAGTTTTTTTTGGCAAAGACAATTCTACCAGAAAGATTTGGGGAAAGCTTTTAAAATTCCATTTGCCATCGGATGTATCTCAGACATGACATTCATAATGTCATCAGAGCAGAATTGCTGATGTGAACAGGAGTATTGGCAGTGACTTCCATGGGACCAGGATTGGGTCCAGTTTTCACATTTTCTAGGAATTTTTTGCTAAATGTTATTTTGTATAAAGAAGCATTTGTTTAGAATCCAGATGTTCAAGTAACCTTCTGTCATATTTTGTCTGCATCCCAGTGCTCCCATCTGTGATCTGAAGTGTTATGAGGTAAAAGTGGAAGGATTTATTTTGATCTCACTTCCATCTGTTTTACACTCCACTGACTCCCTTCTTGATTTGTACCAGTGTTTGAGAGCAGGGCTAAAGTGCAGTAGGTGCAGTTCTGCACTGCTCTTACCAGTGTAAACCCAGAAAACAGGACATTCACTCTGAACTGACCTCTGATAATTATTTGCAGAATTATTTGGGATAAACAGTTGTGATCCAGGAAATCAGCAAACTCTGTGCAGGCACTTGTTCAGGGAGAACATCTGCTATGAAACACTTCAATTGTTACCAGTGTTTAACAGATGGGCACTGCTGAGGCTAATGACTGTGAAATATGAACTTTACGATGTTTCTGAGCAACCCACAGCAATGTTACTACAGCATATCCAGTGCTGACATCTCTTTATCTACTCTCAGAGTGCTCTGAAGGCAGCCCTGACTTCAAAGCTCTGGGTCTTATACATCAGTGCCAGCCTTGGTTACAAGAACAGGAAATTTATAAACACTTCCCTTAAAGACTGTGATTATAATCAAACTGACAACCTTATTTGGGCCAAAATGGCCCATGGTCATGGATGGCAAAGGCTCCTCATGAGTGTATAAATAGATAAGTATGCTTGGGGTTGGAGATCTTCCCCCTCCAGTTCCTAAGACACCACTGTTCTCCATGACTGCTCAGACAGGGGATGGCCAAGGGCAGAGAACCATTCTCACTACTTTAGAACCAGACAAAAATTAGTGTCAGGGAGGTCTGTGTAGGCACTTAAGATCAATTTAGAGTTTGCACCAGCTTGCATAGTTCAGTCATTTGTCTAATGCTGCTGAGGGGGTGAAGATGCATCTGCAGGCAATTAAAGACTCCTGGTTCCAGCATTTAATTCTGTAAATAGTCTGTGCTGCAGAATCCCAGCTGGAGGCAGCAGGATCACCAGCATAGGAAACAGGGATACTTGAATTCCAAATGGGTAAAAGGTATCCTATAATACAGAGAATAGCAAAACAAAACTAAAAAACCCACTGTCCAAGAAATTCAGAATGACAAAAACCTTCTGCTTCCATATTCACTCCGTCTCAGCAGAAACTGGCAACAGATCCAAGGCAGTGGGGGGGTGTGGGGGGGTTGTGGATTTTTATCTCTTTATGCTGCAAGAAAAAATTCTCAGAGCACAGAGCACTTTGTCGGAAAGAAATCATTTAACACAGGAAACATGAATTAACAGAGACTGCAATAATCTTTGTTACCAGTGAGATGGACTGGGTTTGCCTCCCAGCTGCATCACTGGAAATCCACCAAGGGAAGCATTTTGGATAAAAAGATTCTCCAGACCCTGGAGCACAAACTGTGTCACAAAGATTACAGGAAATCTTCTGCAATATATTGCTAACAGAATTTACAGGAGATCTGTAAATTCCATGTAAAATTTCCATGCCTGGTCCAGAACACAGTCCCCCGATGCTCAGCTATCCTGCTCCTCCCCAGGCCTGGCTGCTGAACCAATCCTAACACAGCCAGCAGCCCAAGGTGATATCACTTGCTAAATATGAAGTTTGGGATTGAAATGCCTCATCCTTTCTCATTTTGCCTGCCAGCACTATCCCTCAGCTCTAGTCAGGGCCTCTTATTTGCCTGAGAACTGAATTTAACCAGAATAGTAACAGTTTTCATGCTCATCTGATATTAAAAGAGAAGAATCAGTGGACAGATTATTGGCATGTGGAATTATCTCATTTCAGATTTTCTGTAATAGCATGGCTATTAAGCCAAAGATCATTAATAATACACCATTTAGCTTGTTTTTGAAGGGTGGAGGAAGGACTGAGAATATATGGATGAAGCAAGTGAAGAGAAGAAGCTGGAACTTCTCCTGGCAGCAGGCAGGGAGACAAACCCCAGCTGTGCTTGTAGCACACTTTGATGTATTCGTAAGGCGTTGAGATAGCACAGTCATTTCCAAATGTGTTCACTCACAGTGCTAGTCCAGCCAGCTGGCGTGTCTGTGTTCCAAGACGGGAAAGATCCCTGGTCAGCAAAATAGGATGATCCTGGAAGTGGGGCTGCAAAGCAGCCTGGCTGCTTGTTTCTGCTACAGCTAGTGTCTCCTGGTGGAAATGTGGGTGTTTGCTTTGAAACTTTGCTTTCATGACAGCAGAACCTGGTCTGGGTTTCAGGTATGTGATATTCTGCTGCTGTGCTTTTTCCCTTGCACTAAGAGAGGGGATTATGAAAGACGAGATGCTTTGGGCTCACTTAGGCAGAAAATGCCAATCTTCAGATTTCCTTTTTTCTCTCTTTTTGGGCTCTTTTTTGTTATCACATGAAATATACCCCCTCACCTCTGAACTGAAACTGTATATCAAAGGGAAGAGATGTTTAATAACAGCAAACACAAGATAGAGTTCAACCTTCTTCCCTCCCACTGAGTGAGGAATTAATTCTGGGAAAGCGTCTCTCAAACCCTTCCAAATCTCCCAAACCTCTCCAAGTCTGCAGCACTGGACCATACAAATGCTGTACAAATGAGGGCTGTGCAGAGGCTGTGCTCTCCACACTGTTACTACCTCACAAGGCATCTAGCTCACACCGTGTCTCTGCTGCCTGACAGTGCACATCAGCTGAAGCAGGACAGCCAGTGACCCCAGCTGACCCTTGGAATGAAGGATGGATGTTTGTCTAACTGGAGACCCATGAAGGCACCCAAGATGTTGCCATTCCATAAAGGTGCTCACGTCTTTGCATAGCTCTTGATTTCCCTGGCTGTATTCATTGTCTCTCTTATACAATGTGGTGCTAAGGCACAGAAGGATTTGTAAAATGATTTGGCAATGTTCAGCCCTGAGACAGGTAAAATTGCTGGTTCTCACCTGAGATGCAACAACCACATTCACAATCTTCACATCTTCCCTCACATTCTCTTTGAACTGTCCTGATGCAATTGAAAGGTACATATGAAATAAGCTGTAATTTTATAACACTTTATGACAAAATGCTCTTTGATTTTGATCAAGATGTATCAGCCCCAGAGAGATATGACTTCCACCGAAGCCAGGGAGATTAGATTGGAGATGAGACAATTTCTTTACCAGAGGAAGCATTGGAACAGGCTGCCCAGGGAAGAAGTGGCTCCACATCCTTAGAGCATCGAGAGGTCTGTACTTGGTGAGGGCCAGCCAAGTCACACTGTCCTAGTGCTCAGCTGCAGCTTTGCTCATCATACCCATTACACAGTGGCCACTCCAAATTCAGTCAGTAATCTCACACCCAGCTAGAAGAGAGCACCAGGGAGATTTGGTAATTATCTGCTAAAGCCTGAAGCTCCCAGCAGGTGCCATCTGCTCTGCAAGCCTTGCCATGTACAAAAAAGGCCACTTTGTTCCTCCTCAGCTTTGATGCACTTCCTATAATCCAGTGCTCTTCTCAGGTGCTGCAGCTGGTGTCACTGCAGGTTGCAGGGGGAAAGCCTTGCAGTGGGAATGGATGCTGATTTTTAAAAAATCTGTTCTATGAAAGATTCCCCTGGACAGGAAGTTTTGTCTTTGGCTCAAGATCCTCTGTGCCTGCACAAGCCATCTCAGCAGCCAGAATGTGCCCTGAAATAGAACTGATGGCATAGTGACAGGGCCTTCATCTAGCAGGCAGGACTGATGCTGCCAGAGTGGCAGCCTCTTCCCCTGCAGCCTGAGAACACAGCACATCCCATGGGAAACTGCAGACCTGTAACCCTGATGTGCCAGTGCCCAGCTTTACAAATGGCTTGTGATGGGCTGACAGCTTCTCTCCTGACTGCTGCCCTTTCATACCTCATTATTCATATTTATTCTGAGGTATATGTTTGGGCTGGGTGGGAAAACATGGGCTTTTTATTTACTTTTTTTTTTTTTTTTGCCTTTTAGTAATCAGTAATTAGAGTTCCTATTCCTCCTGTAGGCTAAATTCAAAGACTGATGTACAAGCTAGCTAGACTGACTTCTTATGATTTTCTTATCACCTATCTACAGCCCTAGGCACATATGGAAACCACTCATTATATACCTAGGGCAAAGCAAAGCATCATTTCAGAGAGAAAACCTGTCTCTGACAGGTATCTTTTACATGCTTCACTTATTTTTTATTTTTACTTTTTACTTCTCTCACACTCAGGGATGAATTACACCAAGCTATGAATGATACCACTCTTACTCTTAACTTCACAGGTAATTCAGGTCAAATTCAGAGGTAATATAAAGGAATCAAAGTGAAAGTAATAATGGAAGTGTGCAGAGCAACCCTCACCCATGTCAGACACAATCAGGAGCCAGAAGGAAGGTGTGACACACACAAATCCGAGCTCCCTCTGGGACCTTCCTTTACCAGAGTAAATCTTCTCAATAAACAAAGTGTGACAATGCTTTTTCCTGCAAGGGCTTTGCAATAGTTATAGTGCTGCCACAAACTATTGATGAAATTATTCAGAATGGAACAATCATTTGGTTTGCTGCCTTCAGTCACATAAGGACAAAATCCCTGACAATAAGGCAACATCACAAAGAAAAAAAGTAGCAAGACAGCCCTCTCCTCATGGCAAAGAGCACGGCTGTAGCATTGCTGATTCTGCAGTGTGAGCATTGTGTTCACCCCAAAGATTTCCCCAATGGTCCTGTTAAATCCTGCACCCACAAACAGAGTAGGCAGTTTCTAACCATATAGTGCAGTCAAGAAAAAGTCAATTTTAATTTCTGCAGCTCTTTCTCATGCCACCCAGAAGAATCCCTGCTGCTTAAGGTCAGTCAAATACTGCCCTTTTTTGGGGGGGTGGGGCTGCATAGATTTGTGAGCAGTAATAGTGTTTATAGCTCTGCAGGTAAGAGAGGGTTAAACAAGTTTTATGTTCAGAGCACCTAAAAGGGTCAAGGGGTCATTTCCTTCATGTGTAACCATTTGACCAGGTGCAACTGTGGAATTTTCCCTTCCTCAAAAGCCTCAAGGTATAGATTACTTCCCAGAGGTGTGTAATTAATTTAATTGCCCAATCCTCTTTGGATATGGTAAAACTTAAAAATACTGAGCACACAGTGGCTGGAGAGACTGCAGAGATTTGTTTGACAAATACCACCATCAGCCCTAGCCTCACTTTTACATGAATCATCATTTAGGATTAGGGAGGAAACGGAAATGGAAATGTCTCTGTCTGAATCCCAGTGAAGTGAGTTCAGCACTTATTTCCATGAGTTATTTCTGCATTACCCTTTTAAAATCATTGCTCTTTCCCCTGGCATGTCAATGAGCCAAAGACCCAGAGTGTATGACAAAAGTGCCCCAGCTTTCAGAGTTCTGAATCTCTTCTTCAGACTCTTATCAGAAGCAGATAATGTTTTTAAAGCATGCTAGTGAAGCCTATTGATAACAAATAACTGAGGAAAAACCAACAAACAAATGAACCATTTAATAGCTATTCTCTTTTTTTGTTTGTTTTTGTTGTTCCTTATTATGGATACATTAGACCTGAATGTTTTTTGACTTAGAGTTATTTCTCCAAATTGTTTCTGTGTAAGGAATGTCATATACACCTCGCTGGGGCCAAAGGGAAAATTCCTCTTTTCTTCAAGATGACCAGGATGCTACGCCAGAAATACGGATTTTGGATAAGAATTTAAAGATTGGGCAAGAAGATCACACCAGCCCAGCGGTTTAAAGTCTCCACCAGACACTGTAAGGCCTAATATACACTTTTGTAAGTGCTACAGTCCTAGATCCTGAGTGGTACTGAGGTAATGTGGACAGTCAATACTTCCCAAACTCCACTGAAAACAAACAGACTCAAAGTCACTTCACTTAGATTGTCCCTTGGCCCTGTCAATCTCTCTCTGCAATTAGGGTGGACTTAGGTTTTGGCATACAGTTTTACTTTGGTTTTGTTTGCTTTTTATTAGTAGAGGTTTAACTCAACACCTGAGAAACCCTGCATGAAACAAAGGTCTTCATTAAAATTTTAACACCCTTGTTTCCTCAGTTTAGAGTCAGGAGAGCTCCCACTATGCATGTAATTGTTTTTCCATAGTAAAATGCTCTTTGCTGAAGGATAATTGATATGAGGCTTAAAATTCTAGCACCAAAATACCCCAAAAAAGTTAATAACTTCTCAAAGTATTTGTATGGGCCTCTGATTCCGTCCTCTGGAGTCCCATCATGATCTTCAGGGGTGGGCTAGTAAATTGTCTTTTTGGCTGCTTCACTGGCCAAGTTCACCCACACACATCTCATATTCCAAGGAGTCGGATCCCACAGGTCCATGTAATGTAACCAGCTTCTTTCCTGCAAATGTGCAGTGAGAATGTGATACCATTTTATTTCTGGTGTTAGATCACAGACACAAGCAGTTTACTGGCCTCTGAACTGATGGGGAAGAGCCACCAGGCACTGTCCATAGACAGAGAACATTAATCAATATGTAAATGTGTGTCTGTGTACACAGACCAGGCTGAGGCTGTCTCAGTCAAAAGCTGAAAAACATGCCAAGACAAAATTGCTGTTTACCAGTATCACTGGCTGAAACTGCCCATACATGCAGGATTTTGCTTGTTACTCAGAATTTCTTTCCTGATTAGTCCATTCCTCAAACCCACCAAAAATACGAGGGCACTTCTTCCTATTAATTTACCAGCAAATGTCTTCATTCTGTTCACAAATTAACAGTTGAGGGAACTCCTCAGCCTTCTCCCTACTGAGCCCCTGCCCTTGCTTGCTGAGGGAAAAGCAAGTGCACTGCACAAAACATGCTCAGATTCTTACAGCTTCCCTCACCCTCTGCCATGTGGGCTACATTACTGTCCCCTCAGCTGGTCACAAGAGCACATCCTTGTTCTAGCCCAGAAAGTCCAACCAGACACACACTTGTACTGTGTTCTTGCTTGTAGAATGAGACTAAGCCCCAAAACTCCTTGCTCCTGCAACAGAGACTTCTCAGATGAGTTTGGTGATATTAGAAATATGGACTGGGCAGCAGTATCTCCTTAAATGTCCTTGGCCAGCCATGGCTTTGCAGTGTTGGTAGCCTTTTGTCCTGATCAAAAGATCTAAGGGGAGTTTAGTGGATTAAAGCAGCAAACCTGCTATTGGGGAAGAGGGAAGGTGATGTTAATCAATACCAGTTTTAGCCAGGTTACAGTGTAGTGAGATCTATACTGATATTTTACCATATCTACCCAAGCCAGCCATAACTCTGACATCTTTCTTCCTGTGATAACCCCTACATTCTACAGAGGATCACAGCAGTATGGGCCACCAGCCATCCCAGTGGTGGAGGCCTGTGGTCCCAGGACTCCTGCTGCCTCCCTGGATCTGCCACAGAGGGTTTCAGGCTGAGCATGACAGATAAACTCCAGTGTGCAAATTCTGTGCACAATGCTGAGATGACTCTGAGCTACATGCTAGTCTAGAAGACGTGTTTAGCCAGGCTGCCTCAGCTTTGGCCTGGGCTGTAGTACAGTTTTCTCCAGCTCCTGGAGTAGTCTGAGGCTGGGAAGGCACAAATGTGGTTTAAAGACACTGTCCTGCAACTCTTCCCAAGGATGGGAGTCATGTGCTGCATCATCTGGAGACAAATAACATAACCTTACTTTGTCAGCTCACACCCAAACAGTCCCTAAAGTCCCTGTGTGTGAAGTCTGTCCAAAGCTGTGGGAGCAGGGACAATGCATGGCCACACACAGCTCAGTACACCTGACCAGGGCTTTCCTCTGAAGGATGGACCTAAACTTCTGAAAAAGCAATCCAGAAGTGCAGGAAGTAGAGGATGTTAACTTGTAAAGCCACTCATCTTGCAATCCTTTAGGGGTGGTTGTGGTGGAGCTGCAAGATTGATTGAGGCTGGAGCTGCTTAGCTTGACAAAGTGATCTAGGGAAGGTGTGGAGACACTGCAGTCATTTGCAGATATTGAATGCCTTTGTGCAAGTACCATGGAGGACAGGCAAATTCACTGAGGTGCCAGAAAAATGAATAAGAAGGGATAAAGAAAGGAAATTAACAAGACATCATGGCTGTCAGGAGGAATTTGCTGATATTACTCAGAGGAATAATCTCCCTGCTTCAAACACATAAAACTAAACCAGATAAAATATTAAAAAAAAAAAAANATACACAGTAGAAAAAGCAATCTGGACTCAGCTTCCAAGGGTGGAAAGAGAAAGATCTCAGGAAGACTTTGCTGTCTATTATCTCCAGATTTCTCTGAAATTTCAGGCTCTCCTGGGAGTGCTCATTCAAATTTATGCAAAGTTGAATTAAATAACATTGAGCTACTACTGTGTATTCTACCATAAATTCCATTCAGAATAAAATAAAAAGATATTTCTGGGACCTGTAAGATCTTGTTAAATGAATAAAACCAAGTGGGACTTCCTGCCTAGATATCTTTTTCTTGAGATTATCCAAAGGCTCTTTCTTGACAGAGATTCCCCAGATTATTATCATTGTTGTTTCCTGTAATAAAAAATTCCTTAAAAGTTAGTTTGAATGAATGCTGAATCTGTGCTTCTCCAGCCAAGGAGCCCTTCCCCAAAACCACTGGAGGCTGTTTGCCACTGTTTTATGTTAGTCTGTCACTGATGGATTGACTGAATGCCCAACTGTGTCTGCCTGCCAAAGATCAATGGCTTCCTCCAGAAAGAAGTAGCCTGGGGGGGAAGAGGAATGCCTGGACCAAAGAGCTTCCTGGTCTCCCATGCAGTTTATGGGTCTGATAATCTTGCTTATCTCAGGGCAACACCAGGGTTCATCCCCTTCCACAGGGAGTAGAGATATGCAAGATAGTGACACCATCAGCACAGAGGCCAGCAGTAGCTTGAAAAAAATCACATAGATCTATCTTTTTTAGGTTTCCTCAATGTTTTGTTACCAGGAGAACATAAAGCAAAATAAGACAAGGAAGACAATAGTGTGGCAGACTTCCTTATGCAGCAAGTGATGGGTAAACTTTGCAAAATTCAAATGTCATTTGGTCTGGATCAATAGCTGAAATATGTTGAAGTTCACTTGTGTGCCACCCTTTAGGAAAGATACTGACAACAGCAGGGAATCCCAAGAAAAGCTGATAAGACAGTTGGGAGTCTCCAGCACGTGAAATATGAGAGGCTGAAGGAACTGGGTTTTTCTAACATGGGGAAGAGAAGGCTGGACAGGGAAGGAACCAATTGCATCTCCTCCTTCCTGAAGGAACTTATAGTCAGGACAGCTCTAAATAGAAGAACAAGGCTTGATTTGGACTATAGAAATTGGGGAGCTTGAGGTATACTGATTTGCCAATATCTGTGTCCAACACATAATACAAGATCAAGTAGATTTATTGTAGCATTTTATTCTTCACTGAGTTCAGAACACCTGAAGCAGCAGCAGATTATCTTCCAAACTCTGAAAGAAAACCCAGTAGGTTTTCTAGTAGATCAGACTGGATCTTGTTTCCTGTTAGGAATTAATGTAGAACTGCAGTAGTGGTCTTTTGTTTGGCCTTTCCTCCCAGACTGGCTTTAACTCAGTGCTTTCCCATTTAATCCAGCGAGTTTGCTGCCAATAAAGCCGAGGATAAACAAGAGATAAATTTACACACCTCTACAAAAACAACATGAAGAGTTCTGGCTGCTTCTTTGTGCTGCTCCATCCTCCTGACTTATCCCACTGTGGGCAGCTTTCTTCTTCCTCCAGAAACAGAGGCAGGAGATGCAAAGAAACAGTGGGAGGGTGCTTCACTTACACTGGGACCCATTCCTACCTCAAAGACTGTCCTGTATATCCATCTGTGGTTAATTCTGAAGTCACAGAAACTAGTAGACAAACATTTCTCACTTTTTTTGGTCTTCCATGACAATGGGGTAGATTGTTCCTATCATTCCCTTCTCACCTTCCCCCAATCCCTTCTCTTACGTCCACCAACTTCTTCACTCTTCCATTCAGGCAAATCTTTTATATTCTCATTGGTGAACCCAATACATGCTGCTGGAAGGGAAACTAAACCAGACACAAGAACAGAAACACTCCAGGACAGAAAGGAGAAACAGTTGTTGGTAACTAAAACTGAATCTCTACTCATATTTCTGTAGATAAAGGGCCAGTTTCAATCCCTTAGGTATATCAGTGTGGAAAATGGCACTTTTGTTTTTTTCCCTCCATGAACTTCCCTATTTTAGCTAGAGGTATGATTTCCCTCTTCTCAATTGTGCTAGACACTAGAAAATGGATAGAGTGACCAACCTGAGGACAACTGCCCCTTCCTATCACCCAAATTATTCCTAGTCTGCACAGAGCACTGCTCTTCTGCTGCTGAAGCCATCAAGGTTAAGAAGAGCAGCAAAAGGCAGGAGATGATATAATGTGCTGAGTGAAACTGCTGGAATGAATTTGGGCTACTGTCTGTAAATACTGTGCACACGACCTCTGCAGAGCTGTCCATCTGAATGGCACAGCCAGACAAGGAGCCAGGTGTTAAGGCAGCACAACTCAGACTGACTGTCTTCAACTGAGTGACGCGGGATGACACCAGAGGAGGATGCAGTGGCCTCACAATATTTGACATCTGCCCCCTCTATAAAGGAAAAGGATTTCTTGGCAGATATCCTACCTTCAATATTTAAAATTTGAAGAGAGTTTTTATTGCTTTTTAATTGGGATGAGGGCGGGAGTATGTTTTTTCTGGATCTTACTTCAAAGCAGATGATCAGTGTTGCTGAAAATAAAGAGCCTTGTTTAGGCCTCTTCTGATCTTACCCGCTAAGCAAAATAAACTCGCATGGGAGCATCCCCCTCCATTCACGCTCTCAATGCATGTCACTTCCCTTGTAGGTTTATTTGAAAAATAAGAAATGCCAGGCTTCAGTCTGCAGAGAGCAATTGCCTGTTCTTCGGAGAATCAGGTATCAGCACCCCTCTCCAAACACTCCTTTTGGCCCCACACAGTCAAAACAGAAAGACAACAGTCAAGAGTTCTTGCCTTGGAGCTGTTTCTTTCTACACCTGCATGCTTACAAGAAACCACCTTGGGAGGCCACTAGTTAAATACAGTACATAATAAACAAAAGCTCTCATACGAATCCTCCCCCTATTTCAACCCAATGTTTCTCCTGTCTAAGGGAGAAAAGAAATTAATTGATGGGGAGCTAAAATGTTTACCTTTTCCTGGCCTGCATACCTGCATCAACTTTATCTAATGCAAGTAGATTGAAAATGGGAATAATATTGTGTTGTGACACTGATAGGGAGCTTTCAAATTCATTGTTCCTCAGTTGTCATCTGTGATTAAAAATACAGCATTCAAGTTGATAGGGCAAGAAGTCGGCTTTTTTTCTTCCCCCAGATATGAAAAACTGAATCTTCCAGGTTATGTCATGCTTCCTCCAAATTAAAACTCAGTATCAAGTGGCTTACAGTGTCCCAAAGGTACTGCACATCTAGATACTGAACAAGAATAACAGGAGCACATCTGATGACCAGAATGTGTTCTGTAATTCTGAAGACCCCTCTAACTGCTTGCTTAGCAGAATTGCATGGGTTTCTTTTTCAATGACAGGGCAACTTGCTTCAAGAATCACCTGGATTCATCAGGTGAAGATGTGAGGGACTTAAGGATAAATCTCAACCTGATAGTTTACCACAGGACTGGAATCACTGGGCCCCAGATACAGCCAGAGATGATCATTAAGTGTATGCACATCAGCAGTTTCATGGTGAGGAAAATGTTGGACACACCTCTGTTGCCTCCTGTTGCGGCACAGCTGAGCCTCAGTAAAAGCTTCTGTGTGTTCTTCATTTTACCAGGCATCAAGCACCCTGTGTATCAGAGTGCTAATCAACTTCTCAGCACAGTACAGGATATGTTGGTAAATAACAGGGTCCAGGAATGCACTACAGCCATTTAGAAAAATGCTACTGATGCACTTTTTTTAAATGCTAGAATTTTAAAACCTGAAAATATTTGGCTGGAAACCATAACAGCTCTATCACAGAGGCCCTCCAGGACCTTCTGGGAGCTGTATTTCATGTATTTCACACTCCTGTTTTCCCCTGGGCACGATGCTAGGTGGGGCTAGATCTGCTGTGATGCATGATCTTCTCTACTCTTGCTCTCATCTCCGGCCTTGAGGCTGAGGCAAGAAGCGATGGATGACATACCTTGAGTTCAGCAAGGCTTATGACACTGTCCCAGGTGATATTTTCAGAAAGAGTGAGGAAAACACAGTCTAAATGAAGCTTCTCAAGACTTGATGCCAAAATGATTAAAAAAAAAAAAAAAATAGAGATCAGATTTAAATTGCTTAGGCTCACCCTAGAAAGATATATGGAACTGGGTTACTCAAGGGTCTGTTCTGGCTCGGGCACTACTCTTTGTTTCTGTTAATGATTTTGGCAGTGGAATAGGGATTACCTTTTAAAGCCTAAGTACGATAGCAAAGTAGTGAGATGGAACAGAGGGAATAAAGGTTGGACGCTGTAATTAAGTAAAAAAACCCCAAACCACCAAACACCAAAAATCGACCAATTTAAACAATTATTAGAAAGAAAATTTGTGGCTTGCCTGGTTGCAAGTCTGTATTGACAAAGGTCAAATACTATAATTAGGCAGAAATAACCAACTGAACAAAAAACTCAAGAGATGGTGAATGACCAAGAACACAAAAGGTCTGTGGCAAACGTTCTGGGGACTGCACTGGATAAAAATCTGAAAGTCAGCCAACACTCCCACCCTGCTGTGAGAAAAGCCAATTTGAAACAAAAAGAAGTGCCCTATGACACACTTTCGAACAAAGTCCTCCAGTCTGTTCAGTAGTGGCAAGGTCTTAATCGGCATAGGGGCTGCAGTTTTAGTCATTGAACTAAGGATACAGATAATTTTGGGAGACTTCTCCAAAAACAGTGGTACTAATCAGAAGACTAAAAAACAAACAAACAAAGAAACAGCTCAAAAACTCCCACCCCTTACATAAGGAAAAAGATTTTAAAGCTTCTATTTAATAGTTAGGAAAAAAGCCTGAAGAACATAAGTCTTCAAAATAATACGAGGGAAACAAAAATCTTCAATAGCCATAATGAAACAAATACTGGCCTATATGGCCTAAGAATGTTTTAAGCTTTCATTGTTACAGATTCTTAGAAACAGATTGATAAATACATGTGAGGAAGAGGAAGGGTGCAATTAATCTTGCTTGAGGGCAGTGGGATGGGCTAGGTGACCCACTAGATGAAAATTCCTTCTCCTGTTGTTTCTACAAACTTATGATTCCATGTGTGGTGGGCCCAGCACCTACACCAGAGCTGCACAGGCACATGAAGCCAGCAGCTCCCATAAGACACTATGAGAGCTTTTCAAAATGGAATACTGTCCTTTAGCAAGCATGTTATGGCCAAGATACCTCAGTTTTCGAGTATTCTAGATTTTGACAAATACAGTTAGAAATTTCTAAAGTAAGCAGACCATTTTTCTCCAGCTGGAAACTTTCTTTCTGTTTAAGTCACAAATTTGACACAGAAAAGTATTTTTGAGGCAAACTTTCAACCACCTCCTTATATTGGGTAAGCATACTGGAAATGTGGATTGTTAACCCTATAGTATTTACAGTTTAGATAGAAAGTAGAGGAAGGAAAAGATGTTACCACTCACACTGGAGAGGATACATATTTGTGAAAATTGTTACTTGTTTAACATTATTGCCAGAGGTCCAGAGCTTGAGAACAGCCCAGGAAGGAAGTGGGTAACAGAGCAGAGAGAAACAGGATGCAAGGTTTTGACTTCAGCATCCTCTTTCCTCTCCTGAGCACAAGGTTGGGAGCAAGACTCAGTCCTCAAGAATTCCCTGAGAGTCAGTGCGGTCAAATGCATAGCTGCTTTAGGCCTCTTAAGTAAAAACACTGATCTAGCAAATAAAATCCCACCTCCTGTGATTCCTGGCACCTCTGTGATCCTTCACTACTGCACTGTTGCTCTCCTGTCAAACAGGCTCAGCTCAGTGCCTCAGTTGGCACTTGGCAGTGAATTATCACAAAACTTTGCTGTTTTAGGTAAATCTTTTTATCTGGTCTAATCCACAAAGAGCCTCAGCCTTTGGAGTCTGATATTCAAATGGCAGGGTTGTGGTCCCCTCTCCATCTCAGTGTTAGTGGTGACCATACCTCTCTCTGCCCTTTGGATTCTGCTGCTTGCACTGGAGCCTGCCCTGACAGCTCATGTCGCCCTTCCCAGATGGCATTCAGCACTGGGTGCGGTGCAAGGACCCCTGTAGTCCTCAGAAAAACTTCCAAATGGTCTTAATTTTAACTTGGGGGTTGGGGGGTGGGGTGGGAGGGTGTGGAACAACCAACCCAACAACAAAAAACAAGCTTTGGTCAACAAAAGGAGCTTTGGTCTCATTCCGCTCTTCTTTCCTTCCTCCTCCCTGCACTGGCACTCCAAATTCCACTGTCTCCATGGGCAGGGATGGCAGCTAACAGCAGCCCTGTCTAACAGGTCAGGAACATGGCAGAGGTACTGCAGCACAGAAACACATGCACCAAATCCCCAGCCCAAAAGAGAAAGGTGGCACCCATGAAAACTCCCTGGAGACTTAGTGATGCAATGGCTTTTCTACAAAACCAACAGCTCCTGCAGACAGTGCTGTAGTGAAAACTCATAAGATAAAGGAAGAAAACCTCAGAGGTATTTGCATTCTTCATGTAAGATGTGCCAGTTTTAATGGGCAGCAAGTACTCAACAGCCAAATCAGTAAATATATTCAAGGTGTCTAACTCAGTGAAACTCCTTGTGATGCAGGATTACAGGAGATGCAAGTGTGGCTGAGGAGTTAAGCCTGAGGTCTTCTATGCACAGGAAAGAGACAGCTGAGGTACCTGCACATTTGCTTTCACTCAGCCTCCCAAGGAGGAAATAAACCTAACCTTTATATCTAACTTTTTGTAAAGCCTCTTTCTTTCTGTGCCATCTTCTCAATACACACAAACACACTCTCCACAAGAGTAACTCCCTTTTGCAACAAGACTGACCCCACCACACCGCCTGACAGAGCTGTAAGGGGAGAGTGAAGCTGAGTTATAGCTGGAGTGGGTGAAGCAACAGGCATCTGTTGCTTAAACACTGCACAAGGTGTTACTCTAATTACTGGTGGAGCCCACAGGGGAGTGAGCAGCAGCTCCCAGCCTAGTGCAAAACGCAAAAGGCAGCCCCTTGATTTGGAGATTAAATTAGTGACTGGGTGTAGAGCAGAAGGGAAATGGGCTTGTGAAGGAGGGAGGACAACATGCTGGTGGGAAAGGGGCCCTTGCTTTTCCTGTCTGATCCTAGCACCTTGGCCTTGGCTCTGCAGCCCTGCCAGCCCCAGAAACTTTCTCTTTATCCCCTCCAGGCTAGAAAAAACTTTTAGTTGCATGTGGCAATGGTTTCTCTAAAAATGTCTCAAGCAAAGGCAAAAGCAAACAAACAAAACAAGCCCTAAAAAATCCAAAACACCACAACCCCAGACAAACTTAGGAGGTTTATAAGCAGTTCAAATCCTGGGTTATTCCTTCACTAATGGGGTTTGTCTGGTGTTACTGAGATCAGAGCCTGGCCACTGGTTATAGGGAACACAATGGAATTTGAAGCCTAATTAACAAAAGAAATGCCTCCACCTGTCTTTAACCAGCCCACATGTTTCCAATTGGGCTTACAGCCATGAATGGATAAAATTGTGCTAAACAACTCTGAGCACATGACAGAAAAATAGCCTTCTGAGTTATGAGCCAAATCCAGATGCTCAAGGGACCACAAGAATCAAAACAAGACCGTGTTCAGGGATGTAGATGAGGGGGAAAGGGAAGGATAACTTTGCTGAGAGAAAACCTTAATACTCAGCAGCCTGGTTAGGTGTAAATGGCAGTGGTTATGAGGCTTGTGGTGAGATATTGGTGACTACCTCAGCGTGAAGGGGTCAGGGAAACAGGCTTCTCCACAACCCCTTATCTCTAACATCTGCAATTAGGACTCTCACAGAACTCATTATATTGAACCTGTGCACTCCAAAGTAGCATGGCTGTCTTGCCCCTTCACACAGTTAGGCATTTCAAAGGAAAACATAGAGGAAATGTCCAGTAACAACAGGGCCAAGTCAGGAACGTTCTGCTCCTCAGAAGAAAAAGTTGCCTCCCACTTTGGAGAAAGATAAAACCCACCAGCCATCTGCTTGAACCCAAGGGCTGTGGTATGCACAGCAGCACTGTATATTGGCTGCCCAAGCACAGCCCTTTAGACTGCTTTGGTGACAGATTGTAGCAGGCATGCTGATACCTCCTGTGACCCTGAATCAAAGGGTTCACAGGCATCACTGCTGGGCTGGAGTTACTCCACTTCTGTAGTTGAAATGTTAATGTAAGTAGCTAATTACAACCCCTTTTCATCCTAAAGCAGAATCTTTTATACTTTGTCTGATAGTTGCTGGCAAGCTGCTGCTGCTAATTATTTAGCATCCTCCAAAACTCATAAAAATGCAAGGAGAATTCAGATAAAATTTTGGGTCCCTGTTGTGTTAAAAGTCCTATCCAGATGGATTATTTGCACCCAGCCCTTAGGTGCCCCCAGGACCCTGCTGTCTCCTGGAGACAGGAGAATCAGTGATGCTCAAGAGAAATAGTGATGCCTAGTGACACCCCCAGCTCAGGGCACACAGATCAAATCAGGCTTGCTTGCAATGAAATGCCCCTGCTTGAGCCTTCTGGAGTTTTCTAAGAAGTCACTGATGAACAAGAAATTTATCAACTAGCCTGGGCTCTCTACTTTCCTTCAGTAACACAGATGACTGCCAGACACAACCTTAGCCCCAGTGTCCAGGAACTCTCCAAATGCTTGAACAGCCACTTCTACTTCAGACAGGGCCAGTTCTGGAGCTCACTCATGTCCTGCACAGACAAGGAAGATGGCGCTGCTGCAGTGTGTGGGTGCAGAGGACAGGTTTCAAGCCCCTGTACAGAATGTGTTCAGTTCCAGAAGAGCCTGAATAGCTAGGTATGAGAGAGAACCTTCTCTTCTCAACAGCACAGCCTGCGAGGGCAATGCCAATCCTGTGCTGAAGTTGCATGTTAGAGAGGAGAAAAGTGCACTGTAGCACTGGCAACAGTCCTGGCCTCAGCATTCCATGATCACTTCAATTATCAATGCAACTTTTCTAGCTCTAATTTCTATTTTAAAAAATTAAAATATATTTTGCTAGCTTTAAGATTGTTGTAAGTGTACTGGATTTAAACCTTGTGATAGATATTTCCTATAAAAGCTATGGCCAAAAATCAACTTTAAAAGATGCAGCTTCTGATACCAAGTCACATGTCTCTGGAAAGATGGAATTAGATTACTGTGGAGATACACACACAGACCCTGTGGATACACAGGTCAGGAGGCAGCCACCCCAGAGAACAAACACAGTCCAAAGCTGAGTACAGGGGAGGTGAAGGAAGGAGAGGGGTGGGCTATTCCTGGCCAAGTCCTGGAAAGGAACACGAGCTCCGTGATCTGCCAGTTCTGCCAGGGGCAAGTTTGGGAGGCAGCCAAGCTTCTCAATAACCTCAGTTCACTGTGCCATGGAATCTGAAGCATGCTGTGCTGGTAATCAAGTGCCATGGGCACTGCCAGCTGTTCAGGCTATTCAGTTCCTGCCCTCACCTCAAGCTGGTGACAGGAATGCCAAGACTGCACTTACCAAGCCTACTTCTAAAAGGGATTATCAGCTGCAGCTTTCTCCCCTTAAAGTCTCTGTGTGCCTGCAGGCCAGACCAAGGAGAGAGAGGGCTGCTGAGCCTTGTTTCCTGCTGTAAAAGGGAAATGTGCTGCACAGCACAAAGCAGGCGTGTTAGTGATGTTAGTGATGCATCCACCTTAAAGTGCTGAATGCACTGCCTGGAGCTGGTCATTGTGTTGGTTACTAGTGCCTGCTTGAAAACCTAGAGTGAAAGGAGAGTTGTCCTCTTCCACAGAGTGAAAAGGAACCATCAGATAGGAAAAACAGGACTGCTCTCCTGAAGCCTTCCTGGGAGCAGAAAGGTTTCTCCCTTGAAAACACCAGTAGCTCTGCTCCTAAAGATCAAAGCAAGTCATAAGGCTGTGTCTTCAAAGCCCTCCTTCCTCCTTGCTGCTACCAACCATCATTCAGCCAAATCGACAGCCAGTCATGCCTGTCCTGCCCTGGGCCATGGCTCCCTGTGACTTAGTCATAGATGAGATGGGAACACACCTCCCTGCCAGCAGAAGGAAGCTGGTTTGAAAAGAAAGCTTTCCTGAGAAGAAGAGAGTGATGAGAGGTCTCTGAGAAGGCCAAGACAAAGTCCAGAATGTAGCAAAAGGGGTTTGGATGAAAGAGGACTTGGAATAGGATGCTTGAGAAAAGAGTAAATTGTAAAAACATAAAGGAAAGGACAGGTATAAAGAGAAGGACACAACAAGTGGGGAGGGCAGAGAAAGGACATGGGGGACGCGGAAGGAGGAATTCAGTATGGAGAGGTGCATTGGCACGAACCTGGGAGGCAAGCTGTGCTTGCAGAGATGTTGGCAAGCACACATGGACTACTGCAGCCCTACTGTAATATGGCAATGACACCTTGATGTCCAAATGTGGAAGCCTCTCAAACCCCACCCAAACACAGACACACACTCACACCTGGGGCAAGCCATTTACCAATGGAAACATACCTGTGGTTGACTCACAAATAAAGGAAGATGATTTGCTAGATTATTTTTATTATCATAATTAATATCTGTTCTTAAGAGAGATAAGTGAATTGTGAAATTTCTAGGGTCTCCTGCCAAGCATATAGGCACCAACCCTGTAGACACAGAATGGACTTTTTCAGAATTTATCATTTTGTTCAGTTATTAGTTTCTGAACTGGAGTCCACTTAAGAAAAACCTACCACCACACACACAAAACCACCTCTAACCAAAAAAACAAAAGCAAACAAAACCCAAAAGAAACCCCAGTCAGCTTCTTTTATTTTATATAGTAACAGAATATTGGGATGATTTTCCTTTACATCAAGAAAAACATGTACGTTTCAAACCTCTGTACTTTTAACATTAATTGAAATCTTCTATGCAGCCTGCAGTGTTCTTGGGGAGAGATCATCAGTAAAATAATTTATCAAGTGTGTTTTATAAGTTGCAGAGGTGGAAGCATTAGCACAAAGTACTCAATCTAAACAGATCTGACTTTTGCTTCACATACAAATCATATTAAAGCACAAGTTCACGTCTCGCTAAAAGGAGAAACAAACAAAACTTGGAAATGGAGAAGGGAATGGCTTTGAAAACCTTAGACTGGAATTTTCAAAATTACAGTGTACCATGATTCAGATGCACCATGCCATTAATTTTAATAACTGCCTAAATTCCCTAGGAAGCTGGGAATAACTTCAAAGTTAAATTCTTCTTATATTTAGATATTTCCTTTAGTTGACCTGGGTTTGTTCTTTCACAGTGAAAGGAGAGGTAAAAAGAGTGTTCTGTGCTTTCTGCTCAGACAGAGCTCTGCTGGCTTCCCTGGCTAAGCTTGCTGTGGCCATCATCACTGCTGCCTTCTCTCCCACAGCCTCATCTCAAGCCCCCTCAAATGCCATTTGTTTTTCTTGCTGCTGACAGAGACTGTACAGATCACTTGGGAGAGGACAGTAAATCATAACTGTATGACAAGCTGCTTCTGACAACAGGTCCCTCTTGTCCTGTTCCTGGAACTTTCTTGGACTTTGTTTTATGTGTTTTTCTGGTCTGAAGTATTCAATAAATCTCTTTGAACCTTTCAGAGCCTCCCTTTGTATCTCACTCACACAATTCTGCAATTACCTGTTGGACTGGGAAGGTCCAGAGCTGACAACTCACTTTTAGCCTGGCTACAGTTACTGTATCATCTCACTAGCCAGCTCCTCATTAATTTTCCATATTAAATTTTTATGAACAAAAGAAATATTTGAGCAGGTACAGAAAATGCATAAAAAGCAGATGCATAAAGCCTTGAGCTCAACACCTTTCCATCTGCACAAACATGCTTATAATTCCTGTTATTTTAAACAAGTTCTTCCTCAAAGAAATATAAACACATTAAAACATGAGAGTTCTGTGAGAGAAACTTGCAGAAGTCAGGGACTGAGGCTTTCAGTGTTTTCACTGTAATTTGGTCTCATTCTGCCCCAGTTTTCTTCTCCATGACATGGAAATAATACCAGGGCACATTTTCCTTGGTAAAAAATATCTTTTTGACAGTTTTGGTTTTCCATGAAGGACAAAAAAAAAAAAGATACTTTGCCTGAAAAGTGAAAGTGGGAGGCTGCAAACTGAAGGGGTGTTTGCTTTAAGCAGTCCTCTAGGTAAAACTAGAAATGAAGAAAGTACTGTCAGCAGATGGTGAGCAATTGAGTTGTGCATTCCTTGTCTTACTTGGGGTTTATTCTCAACCTGTTATCTCCCTGTTCGTTGGAATTATTATTATTATTAATCTATTTCAATTATTAAACTGCTCTTATCTCAACCCACAGATTTCCTTTTTTCTCGTTTTTCTCTCCATCCATTGGGGGATGGAGGGCAGAGCCAGAGAACAGCTCTTTGGTGTTCAGCTGCCAGCTGGGGTTAAACCACAATACCACCCTAAAAACACAATTGAAAGCTACTCTCAGTTCCACCTAGGGAACATTTGAGGAATACTGTTATCAATACTTACATACACATTTCAGAACCATGATTGTAAGTTAACTTCATTACAATATTTACTTTTAACAATCTTTGAAATAGGTGAAACATATGGTTTACATATGATTCACATCCTTGAAAGACATATGTAATGTCAGTCATTTGAAAAAGTCTTATCCGATTCCATAACATCGAGCAGTACATTAGTAACATGTGTTTTATAATTCTTTCTTCTGTATTAATCACATAAGAAAATGCATGAACATAGTCTTTAGAAAGAGAATAAAAATCTCATGAGCTTAAAAATCCAAGTTAACCATAAAGCAGTCACTCTGAAGAGTGAAAAAGGACTTCTAGGCCTAAAGAAACAAAACTGATAAGCTGTAAAGTGCTTTCAATTGAAAATGCAAAAAACCTTGAAACATAGAAGCATTTTGTTTCTGAATAAATAGTTAGACATCAGTTCACAGTGTCTTTCCTTAGAAAGAATTTAATTTTGAAATAATTCTAAAATAAAATAATATCCAAATTTAAATATTTAAAGCTCAATGAAAATGGTACTGCCCATTTCAGTTGAGACTAAAGCTTCCCTGGAAATCAGCTGTTTTTCCACTGAGGTACTTTATCAGAGTAAATACTGCCCAAGCTGTGCAGACATTTAATATACTGGCAGGAAAAACACTTCCATGGAAGAGCAGTAACTCCTACCCACACAGCCAGAAGTCCTCCACAAGTGTGTGGGTCAACTCAGAAGCAACTCCACTGCACATATGTGGAACTCTTGAGTGAAAGAGAAGAGCTTAAATGCCTGAATTCTGTTAAAATCAACAAACACTGTATTAATAGTTCTGTGATGCTCTTCAAAAAATCACCCATGAACCAAACACTAACAACCCATCCCTCTGAAAAACAGCCCAGCAAGATTTTAGATGCAGTATTTTCTGAAAGAATGCTTTCTTTCTCCCCATGCAATAAATAATTCAAAGTTGTCATCCCTGCATCTAAAGTCTGCTCATCTCAGAAGCTTCATGTACATCAAAAATCACTATGCAACGTGAATTAAAGAAGTTGCCCCTTTAGCTGAGGGTTGTGAAGTGATAGATAAAATGGCACTGGCTTCTATGGGTTGACTTTTCTGAGTCTTGCTACAGTGTTAAGAGCATTGCATTTAGTCCAGGAGTGGCACTGCAGAAGCCTGAGTTCTCTGAGAAGTAAACTTCCACAGAACGGTTTGTGAGTCGAGTTGAGCTCATGGTTAATTATCTCTTGGGCAGATGCCATTCACATTTTGGCCATTAAAACAGCTCAAGTAACAGCATATGCTTCTGGCAGAGGGCCCTGAAGGGTGAGAGGGATACCACCAGGTTGAAACTAATCACCTTTAGAATCTTAGCTGAAAGCTTGCTGTGCAGTTCCTGAAATGTGGGGATCTGCACTGGCACTCTTCTGCAGAGACCCATCTCCCCTGCTGAAATGAATTCTTCCCTTAAAGCAATGCTGAGCCTCAGCCCTGCCTCCAAGGGCTCCAGTGGCTGGTGGGATATGGAGGTTTAGGTGCTGCTCTACTGCAGCAGTCCCTCTTCACACCATGTATTCTACATGTTACACTGAAATTAAACTCCTGTGAAGGCTCCCTATTCACAGGACACCGTGTGAAGTATGCACAGTGGTGTGAAATCTTCACTGCTAATTACTGTTTCTTAAATGGAACCATGTTGGCTGAAAATCCCCTGAACTTGAGAGCCAGGAAGCCACAGCTTGCTTTGCCAGAGGAGCCACATAGAGGAAGAAACGTGCCTTAACAGAGCAGCTGATAAACTCTCCAGGGGTGGCCTGGAGCTCTATCACCTGAATAAAAGGGAAGCATGGCTGGCATAAATCTTTTGAGACCAGAAGCACTTCCACTGGTTTTAAAAGCTCTGTCTTGTAAAAGAGAAGCCTACAGGTGCTCAAATCCTAGCCAGGGTCCCCAGTGGGCATGGTGAGGGCAGTAACAGGATCGCTCCTTAGTCTCACAATTCTCTCCACTCTGGCTGGAAAAAAGGAGCAGCAGGTCTTTCCACGGCCATCATCCGAAGTACTGGCAGCAGCTGGGCCATTTGTCCCAGTGTCTCATTCCCAGCACCAGCCTCCCCCTCCATCCAACTCTGTCCTAGTCCTAGCTCTTTGTTCTATACCATATCCACAGCTGTAAGACAGGGGAAATCAGGTCTTACATTTCTCAGGCTCCAGGACCCACCAGCCCAGGGACACTTCAGCATTTAATGAACTGCCTTCTCTTCTGACAGACGTGTCTCCAGACAGGACAGTTTTGACTGGGGCAAAGATATTCCACATATGTTTTTGATTAGGATCCAGCCCATCCCAATATATTCCCTGCTCTGCTTTATGTGTTACACAGGGTCAGCTTCTAGATCTACGTGTAACATGACAAATTGTCAGTGACGGGGCTCAAAGCCCCACACCAGCAGAAAGGGAGGCCCATGCTGCTCAGATCAGGTGTCCACAGACAGCTGCTCACTTGCTACCTAGGTGACATGAGAATAACATGTCAGCTTTCTGCCTGTTGCAGAGTTTTGACTTCACCTTGATAAAATGTTCTTTCTTAACCAGCCAGGATGGCCATGATGAGGCATTTCCAAGAGATGTGTCCGTGTCACCATTGCCCTGATGCTCAAAACCAGCTGGGTGTATGGAGAAGCACATGAGACCTAAAGGTGCTCTGGGATGTGGCAACCACTCACAAACAGATTTGCTGCTACTACAAGCCACAATGGGTGAGCTGCTGAGGATCAGTGCCAGTGCTGAGGGTTAGGCTGAGAGGCTGTGGGCTTTCTTGTTTCCTGCAGATACATGCAGCTTGAGGCTCAAACACTCTCTGTGAGAAAAGGAAGTGGCCACAGAATTCTCATCCTGCAGATAAGGCTGGGATCCCTCTTCCACTGGAACTATGGGCGGCTCAGTGTCAACCTCCGGAGATGCTGGGGTGCAACCTTTTCTGCCACACATTGAGTACCCTCCTGACTGCCTTGGCAGCAGTGTCTGAGCTTGCTTTTACATCCAGGTCTGTCACAGGAGGCAGAACCACAAACAAGCTTTAAACTTTACCTAAGCTTCCTTGGGGTGAGTTCAACTATAGGAAGGGGCATTGTGGAAGTGCTCCCTAGCAGCAAACAGCCATGAGTGATCCAGGACAGCCTTGGTACCACCTTAAGCTGCACCAGCTATATTTGCCTAAGGAAACTCTATTACATGACCTCTGACATACATGTGCTTGCCTTCTCAATTTCTATCCCACAGATGGGAAATCTGAGGCACCAAATAACTCTGGGATGTCTTGTAGATCCTCCACAGAGCAGAGAAATATATCTGCCTTTACAGACTCCTACCCTGTTGTACATTGCCAATGTTATCTCCACCAACTGCACACACCAAAGCCAGAAACTACAGGTGACCTGTAGAAGGGAAGTGCTAAAAATGAACTCATTCCAGAGCAGGAAGGGGACAAGGCCAGTGTGCAGAATGAGTTAAAGAGAGTTATTGGAGGGAGGAATAACACAAGGGACTGAAGCAGGTGATCTGTTTCCAACTGAGCCACTCTTCAGCAAGGAGTATCTCTGCAGTGGGGAAGATTTTCCCTTTCTTTTCTGTGCTGTGGTGCTCAGCTGCCCCTGCATTTTGCCGGCGCACTCAGCTGAGACTCATCCCAGAGCCCTGCATTCAGAGCACATAAAAGCTCGTGCCTCCCCCTGTGCCTGTGTGTCACAACAGTGTCAGCCACAGCAGCGATCAGAAGTGAACTACAGCAGGGCTAGTGCACAGCCCCCCAGCACAGCTCGCCAGCCTCTGAAAAGAGCTTTAAAAACATGACTGAATGAGGTACTTCTACAGGAAAGCAAAAATTCAATATGGGCTTTATAGCTTAGTATTTGCAATATTTTGCCTGCAAAATAGGGTTCTTGAAAGAGTGCATTTGACTTACTCAAAACAATTTCTTTAAATTTGTCCAGGCTGAAAGGCTTCTTCTCGTCTTACACAAGCAAGACTAGAATCAAAATTTGGCCTGTAGCCTTTCCCTCAGGACTAGCTGGGCTGCCTGCTGTACATCTATAACATAGACTGTAACATAGGGGTATTTGGATCTCCTGCAGCCCACCACCTGGTAGCTGTTGAAATCATCTTATTTCCTTCCATTTGCTACTTGCCTTTTAATTTTTTTTTTTTTAAGAATTCAGGCATCTAGTCAGATTAGGTGGTTCAGAATTTCTTAGTGAAAAAAAGGCTGCTAGAAATGCTAAAATGCTCTTGGCTGTGTCCTGTCTGACTAAATCCAAACCTCACCAGTTTTCAACAAGTCTCTGCGAACACATTCAATTGATATGAAATCAAACAGACAAGGACATTTCGCTGGAGCCAGTCGGTTTCGCTGAGGGTAAATCACACCCAGCTCTAACCCACAGCCGTGCTCTGCTCTGCAGCCAGCACAGCTAGTTCAGTCACACAACCAAGCACACACAGATGCCTTCCCTCCCGTTAGGCTGTCCAGGCTTTTATAAAAGCCTGGTTGCACATCAGCTTCCTCCAGGAAAGAAAAGGATGTCCCGAATTGTAAACTGTCTAAGGGCAACCTTAATATGAGACTTGCACTTTTTGAGGGAGCTTTTGCCTTTGTTTTTGAAGAAAAAGGTGACCTGGTAAACTGGAAAAGAGTCATTTTAAGGTATGAAATTAGGTCAGAAGAGAAGCTAGGCTTCTTCTAGCATATAACATGCCTCTCTGAAACATGCAGTGTTATGCATCACCTTACCCACCTGGAATTTACCTGAAAATAGCTGCTATCTTTTGCACAAAACAAGGAGCAGACTCATTTTTCCTAGGAGAGGTACATAGCCTACACACAGATACATAGGAGAGAGTAGAGGGGCTCCTTGTGTGTTATTTATGAACAGAGAAGGAGGGAGGCACACAGGACAGAGCACAGTGCAGGGGGTCAGTGTGAGAGAAACACTGATAACACAGTTGGGTTTGGAGTGGTGCAGCACAAAGGGAAATGTGCTTGTAAACAGAGCATCCAAGGCAAAGTCTGTCCTCCTGTGCATGCTCCACCAGCAGCTCCTTCCTGCCTTGCTCCATGCCCCAAACACACAGACCAAGCAGCCCATTTGGGTCAAAGCAAACCCATCACAGGGCAAAGCAAGGGACTCAGCCTGTCAGCAGGGGCTCACCAGCCCCTCACCACTAAAGAGCAGCAGGATCCTGCCTCCTGCCACCCCCACACAGCTCACAGAAACAGCCTCTGCACAAACCCAAGCCCTGCAGAAGCACACACCTTGCCAGGAAGCCCTCACAAATTCCCAGGCTGAGCAGAGGGGGCAGGTCCCAGCAGGAAGGGTTACCCCATCCAAGGACCTCGAGATGGAGAAGAGCAGACTGGAAGGGCACGTGGATGTGCTTGGGGCTGTAGGTCTGGGACAACCCCTCCCTGCAGAGCCCCCTGTGCCGAGGGCAGGGGAAGGGCCCTTTCACTGTGTGTGTGGGCTGAGCAGGGCATGGAGACCCCCCAGCCACCACTGCCCGCAGACACACAGCCTGCACTGCTAGTCCTGTGCTAAAGGGCAATTAAATTCCTCATTAGCTGTAATTAGCAGGCATCTGACACCCCTCAACAGAAGCACAGCAGCAGAGGGGCCTCTCCCTGGCAGGAGAGGGCCAGTGGGAAGTCGGGTTTTGTGGCCTGTTTTGTGAGCTCTGGTATGTGTGACTGTGCTGGAGCCTCACTAGAGGCAGCACCTGTGAGCAGGATCCTGATCTGAATCTCACCACTCAGCTGGGAATCCCCACTGATTTCAGCAGACCTTGCCTGAATAGCCTGGGAATAAGAGCCAGGGAGTCTTAAGCCAAGCAGCAGCCACTAGCATGGGCTGTTCTGCTGTGCTGCTGACTGGGCTGAGAGCAGCTCCCATCAGTAATCCCAGCCCTCCTGCTTGGTGCCTCTGTACTCTAAAACATACAAACCAAGGTCTCTAGAACTCTGCTTCCCTGGATGAGATCTTTTGCCAACCATCCCATCCAGAGATATCTTCCAAGTAGTAGGAACTTCACCTCATAACTCCCAAGGTGGATAGAAGGTTACCCAGGGTAGGGAGAGCTGCCTACACCCTTGTAGTCAGACACATTATCCACTGCACTACTGGTCCTCAGCAAGTCAAGGGCATCAGGAAATATCATTTTTCCAACATCACAGTCACATGGAAAGGGGTTCCTAAGTGGGTCACTGACCATTTGACACAACTTACTTGCTTCAGCATTGTGGGTGTCAAACTGGTCTGTCTTGACAGGGTTGTTAATGTGTGTGGTCCAAAAGACCTTGATTATTTTTAAGACAAAATTATCTTGGGGATGAGTTAAACCAAGAGGCAAGGTAAAATCAGAAGAGAGGAAAAACTTGCAAGTGCACACTCTTGTTTTTGCTTCACTTTGAATTGGTTTTACATGAGGCTTTGCTAACTGGGTGCAAGGCTATGAGCTGATGCTCTTCAATTCCCAGCCAGTGTTGTGGTGCTTCTCCCTGTGATTTCCATGTTCTCACCAGGCTGGTGCTACTGCCTGAGTAAGTGCACTGTGATGCAAGCAGGAGATGATGGCAGAGCAGAACGTCACTGAGTGGTTGTGCTAGAGCTGCTTGGACAACTTTTCTTTGAACAGCCAGAAGACAAATGTTCACTCTGCTTTTTGCAGCAGAAAGGTTTTGGATCCTCTTAAAAGCCTTTCCCAATCATCCACCAATCCGTTTATTGTATGTCCACATCCTTTGATTAGTTCTTAAGCACCCGGACTTTGCTTTGCAGCACATGAGCTTCCTACAAGCCTCAATGCATTTATCCTCCCAGATAAATGTGAGGGAAGAGCTACAAACTTCCTAGGACAGAGCAGATCTTTTGATGCATGTCTCTTAAATCCTAGGCCAGCCATTAAATCCCTCCAACATTTAGTGGTCTCCAACTCATTCTTTAGGTCATTCATTATTTATAGTATGTGTCTGGCTGTATGGTATTTCATTAGCACTGGAGGAGGATGGCAAACACAGTCAGGGATCTGTGTCATCCTCAAAACTTCAGACTCCTTGGAGCTAATCCCATGCTCTTTTAACTAATTTGTAAACATTTTTGTTATAGGAGGGGAAAGGATCCATCAATGTGATGTATTCCTATACTGCCAGTTTGTCATATTGAGCCTGCAAGCTGAATATAGAGAAAAGCTCATAGAAATCAATATACCATTAAAAAAGTCATTATTTCTAGTTCACATATTATAACCAGCAGTGGTTCTTGCTGCAACTTCACAAGAGTAAAAAGCCCTTCACAACTGGGTTCTTCCCACAAAGCACCTACTAGCAAAGTTGCACTATCTATCTTAATGTGGTAAGCAGCCTGAGCTCTCCAATCCCTGTAATGCAAAGCAAACAAAACCTCTCAGATAATTTCTGGAGTGTGTAGCTTTCCACTGCAACCTCTCTAATTTTTCAGTTTCTTTAAATGTAAGCCCCATTTTAAGAAGCCCACAACGAAGTCTTGGAAGGGAAGGCATTATTAGACTAAATGCCATGGCTGGAGAAACTAGACAAGCCTTCAGTTAGTGAAGACTAATAAAAGATACTGCTTTTCTCCAGCATCCCTGACTTGCTTGTAGCCTTAAACCACCTCATCTTCAGCAATTCCAGTGCCACAAAGAAAGCATAGAAATCTTAGAAAGGCTGAACATATAATCTGGACTGCCACAAAACAGCATTATTATGAGGACAGCACTGCCTGGGTTGGTTTGTTGTTGTAGGATAGCTCTGCAGTACTAGGCAGCTCCTATTTCTTAAACATAAATCACCACTAAAACCATTTGTTTGAGTTCAAAACCAACAATGGGGTACTCAAATTGCAATAAATTAGTTATGTAGGGTAACACAGAGAAACACCAAAAACTACATTAAGTCAAGGGGAATACAGTAAATATTTTGATAAGCTGTTGTCAGAGCACAATGCAGCTATTTTTAAGCTATAGCTTCAATCTTTGTCTGGCTACAGATATTGGGTGAGTTCCTTTTGCATCTTTCTGCTTTGTCTTCTCCTCAGGCTTCAAAAGTCAGAGCTGGGGTAAAACATCCTCCTACCTTCAGGCAAGTTTCTATATACAGCTGCCCAGGATGTACCTGAGCTGAGACCCTGCAGTTCTCTTTCCCAGCAGCTAATGCAGCACCTGGGGAACAACCCAATGCCAAAATATCACATGTACAGAGAAAAGCATTTCAGGAAAGCATCACTCCTAAAGAGAATGAAGCAGACTGTAAATCTATCCAGCTCAGCCTCCCATAGAGCTGGGAAGGTCTCTCACTTCAGATTCCCTCCATCTGTCTTTTCAGCATCGATCTGTCACCACGGAGAGCTGCTGACAGACGGCCCCGATTCACACAGCCATGCAGGAAATCACCATAACCAATTATCACTGTGCAGGAATTCATCTCACAGGCATCCCTGCCTACCAGTGCCTGCAGCTCAATACAACCAAGGACCAGCATCACTGTAGCAGCACCTTTGAAATTTAGTTTTAAACAAAATTTCAAAAATCAGCTGCATCATGACCTCATGCACTCTGCCTTGTTCAATAATGCTAGTGGCAGCTGCTTATGCCAGAGGGCTGGGAATGGTTTGTTCTTTTTCCTCAGAAAAAACCCCAGACTTTGGAGAAGGTCATAAAGTTTAAATCAAGAGTAGACCTACCCTGTATCCTTCTTTCTCAATATCTTGTTCCCAAGAGCAGTGTGGACCTGGTGAAGCAGCTGTGAGATAATCCCTCAGTAGGTCACACTCAGGAATTAGGATTTCCCTACCTGCTCCCATAACCATCCAGCAGACTGGCAGGAATACAGCCCTGCCCATTGCAACTACCCCAATACCAGTGCAAGAGAGCACATCCTGCCCCTTGTGCTCCTCCAAAGCAAGGGAAATAAGTTGTACCAATACAAAAGACATCACAGCCTTCACATTAAAGCTGAGTTGATGTAATTAGCACAAAATTAAATCTTTACAGAATTATACTGACCAAACTTCTATGAGGAGACCCAGACATGGAGAACAGCTTGATGAAAAACAGTGTCTAAAAATACCATGAGTGAAAGAATTATATTCTGAATCAATTATTTACATGCTGCCCCATGCTGTTAAGGAAAGGATATTTATTTTACAGTTAAAGAAAGATACCAGGAGATACAATAAGCTATTTCAGACATTAAATGAAAACATTCCTGAATTGGGAAAACAATTGTGTACAGAACGGGCACAGAGAAGGAGCCTTTGAGAATCCTGAATAAGAAAATAAATTTCTCTTTATTTGCCTTGGATGCCTTTTTTTGATGTCAGCTCAACTTTTCTTTGAAACCTTACCATCAAGTTGCATACTGCAAAAGGGAAACAGATGTTTATTTATCAGCAGAGAATCACAAGCCACTCTCTGCCCAGGATGGTCTCTGCCCTCTTTACAACTGCTGAGATGGCAAATACATCTCTTAATCCTGGACAATGGTATTGTCTGGGATAAGAAGCCCCAGCACCAGTTTGCAAACCACATCTGTATTTGGGGCACCCAGAAGGGTATGTGAAAGGATTCAAAGAAAAGGATAAAATGGCTTGAAATGGCATTTGTCGTATTCTATTCTTTATGAATATAAAAATATAACTTTGATTCCTGTTCCCTCACCCAGGATCATAGGAAAATCACCATATTTCATGGATAAGTGAGTGGGAAAAATACCATTAAGAATTAAAAACTAGTTTGTAGTGCAAAGGTTAAAAGATAAGGTTTTCTCATTATACTTCCAGTGCAAAAGCAGCCTTCCTGTTAAATCCCTGGTAATTTCATAATGTAAGAGGCACCTAACAAAAAAGCACTGATAAACATGGTAAACTTGTTGATTTTCAGGAGGCTACAGCCTGTCACAAGCTCAGTATTTGCTCAGTCCCCAGCCAGAGCCCTCACACCCTCGTCATACACAAACCATGCAGAGAGGAGAGCTCTCTCCAGCTCTCTCTTGGGGCTCTGCTCGGGGCTCTGAAGCCCCAAGTGCAGGGACAGTGGGTGGGTGTTTTGTGCTGCCAACACTGGTGCTGGGACAGGGGCTGGGATCTTGCACAGGCTGCTCTGAAGCAGCGAACAATCTCCAACGTGAGCTGGATTTGCTCCTAGGGAAAAAAAATCTGAGCAGCTTGGTCACTGCATCTGGATTTTCTTCAAATGAGTCTTCACAGGCAGTGGATACATTTTGATATGGACTCATTTACTGCCTCCCTTCTCCCAAGGACTGGAATGCTGAATGTGTAATTTTCCTTCGACCTTGAAAATGTAATTTCCTATTGCCACCAGTGTTGGTGATTCTTGCTAATGCTTTAAAGGGAGCTTTGCCCCTCTTTTACATCTCTATGATTTTTACAAGCCCTCCCAGTTAATGGCTGTCTGTAGTAGATGGAGAGTCTGAACCAGGTGGTGAATCAAGGCCATTGAGAGTTGCCCTGCACTCAGGAAGCCCTGGGCACTGTTCCTGGGGTTACAGATGGGGCAATGCAGTGAGGGGCCTGGAGAAGCAAAGGGCTCAGCCACAGCCTGGGATACAAGCACAGAATTGCAACTCATGGCCTAAAGCAGAGGCTGCAGCCCATTGCATCCCTTGTACACCTTGGGAGAGAAAATCCCATCACTTCAGCAGGTGCCTTCAGACAGATCCTCTGTGCTGAAGCAGCACTTTCTCTGCCAGGAATGTCCTGATGCATTTTCCCAACCATCACAAACCTTGATGCCGTCAGCCAGCTCCTTGTTTTCAGAGACTGGTTTCGGGAAACCAAGATGCCCAGTTTAAAATCTCAGATTGTTTTGTGCAGGGGATCAATGAAATGAAAAATAAATATATCTCCCCTAAAATGAACTATTAATGCTGATATTGATCCAGGCTCTGAGCAAATAATTGAATGTACTTCTACTCTTTGGATGGCTAAATATTCCCAATAAAGAGCATTATGAACAATGCATAATATGTTTGCTTTGGAGGAAGGCTTGAAGTTTTAAAGCTCATGTTAGAAATATTAGCTGCCGTCACTAATGTGACTTGCTGACTTGAATGTTTATTTTTTCTGATTTTTCCCCCATTCCCTCCAATTTTTCAATTAAAACTTAATCGCCTGCCCACTCACTTGCTGCAGAAGTGATAGGGAGATTATAAGCTGTCATAAAAACCTTCTTTGGTCTCACATTCCTCTCTGGCAGCACAGAGGAAAGGTCAATTCTAGTGCTGGCCTACACACTAAGCCACACTTGTGGCTTAAGCCCTTGCTTTAGCAATGTTCATTGGGTGTTGGGTGGTGTGTTCACATCCCATCTTGCTTCAACTTTGCCTGAGTGTCTTCTGGTGAGCTGCACTGCCATCTCATCAACAGAAATCAGGAGCCAGCTCCTGGGTGACATATTCCTTGTATATTCCTCTGAATTGGCTATGTTAATCTGATTTTATGGCTTATTTCCATATGTTGGATTGAACCAAGGCTGTCTCTGTGTGTGTGAAATGAACAAAGAACAGCAGACCTGTGTCCCAGATGAGCAGCTGTCCAATCAAGGGAAATTTCTGCAAAGATCATCACCTTTAAAAGCTGGCTGAGTAGGGACAGCACAACACTTTACCTGCTAGGAGACCACAACAGCCCACTGCTGCTGCATTCATTTCCTTAAACAAGCTTGTAGCTCTAAGATGACCAAGGACTAGTTTGAGCTTGTAACCAGAGCAGTGGCTGGAGGGAGGCTGTAAAGGCAGTTTGTGTATATGTACAATGATAGCAGCAAGAGAAGAGATTAGATAAACAGAAGATCATTTACAGCATCATGTGCCTCACAAGCCTGTCCTGGCAGGAGATGTATTGCATCCACTCCAAAACAATTAGCCAACCTGACAAGCAGGGAATATTCACTGGGGGTAGGTAGCAAGGGTGATTTGCACTGAGACCCCTAGGCTATCAGAAGAGCAGAGGCCAGGGTTTTTCTGGACACTTTTATGGCCAGCTGTTTATTTTTAAGATTAATTTATTGTTCCTGTTGGGTGCAGTGCCTTAGCATGCTAAAAGAGATGTTGTGAGTGTCATCCTTACAGGAAGAACTAGGGAGAAAATTTTGGCCTCCCTGGTTTACCAAGTGGAGTGGAGGTCAAGCGTTTGGGTAGACCTTGTGCAGACAGAGCAACAGGAAACACGGCAGTGATCCTCTCCCAGACACATGGACCATGAGCTGCCATTCCAAGTAGGCATACACATTTCCTGCCTCCCAAAGGGAGCAGAGAGCCTCCTGGAACAACATTTTCACTCCATAGCACTGTAAAGGAAGAGAATCATACACCTGCAAGGATTTTTTTTCTCCTAAGATATTGAACATTGGAACTATCTCAAGGCTTTTCAGTAATAAAGGGAAAATTCCTCTTTCATCTGTAATTTTAGGGGTGGCAGATTTTTCAGATGCAGCAGTGTCAGTCCTGAGACAGAACTGTAAGGAACTGCCAGGGCTCTGAGGCCCCAGGAAATGTTTTAGAGTAGCCCTTTGCTCCTTAAGCTCTCACCTACTTTGTACAATCCTGGGTGCAGCCGTATTAAACTCTTGCCATTCTCACTGGCTGGAACTGCCATGTGCCTGGGAAAACCCCACACAACAACCAAGTACCCAAACTATTCCTCAAGGGAACAGGGTGAGGGACAGAGCTTGGGGAGTGTGCAGTGCCCTGGAGAAGATCACAAACCTGTTGGGAGAGCCATGGAGTCCTGGTGCCCACTGCCCAGGCATGGTTAGCTGCTGGCTGGGCTGGAGGAGGGGTAAGCCAGCATTTACCTGAACAACAGATTCATGAATGCAGCTGCTCTGTATCTTTGTGAAAAACACTCCTTGTCATCCCTTTTAGCAGACTGTTTTCATCTGGATCCTTTTGGCATTTCCAAGGATTACCCAGATAACCAGATGAAAAATAGTTGCAACCACTTTCTGTATCTGATTGGTTTTCCTCATCTGAGCCTGATTTCTTGGAGCCCGTGGCATTGTGCCTATTTCTGATTGGAAGGCTGAAGGATTTTTAAAAGGAGAGAAGTAAACTGCAGATAATAATATTTTTAACCTTTCTGCCAGGTGGTGTTAGCAGCAGGAACAGGCAGAATGACAGTGTCTAGAGTTTCCATTTAATATAACTAAAATAAATGGTTCTAGCCTTCACCTAATACCTTGCCCTCTAGAGTTTTAGGAATGCAGACTGTAAATCCCTGATCACCTTAATTCCTGTTATTTTCTGAGCCCAAAGTTTATGTTATTCATCAACTGACTGAACTAAAATCCTTCTGAGAACTCCAGACTTCTTGGTAAAATCTCCCTAGACCTCACCTGTGAAAGAGTCAAGGGAATTTTTAAAGCCTGGTGGTATCCAGCAGCAATTCTGCAGTGTTTGAGGCCCTACTGCCATGGAGGACAGCATGAATAGATCTCCATCCCTGAGAAGGCATCACCAGAAAAAGAAGTTCTGCTTGAGAACCAGAAAGTCTCACTGTGGTTTGGGAAAGGATTTCTTTTCACTGTCTTCATTCCAGAGCTCCAGGCAATCTTTTAGATAGACTGGATCCATGCCACACTGTGCCTTGAAAATTTTGTCTAAAACTTGTATTTGATTCTCATGAGGAAAGTTACCCAAATATGGCCTGAGTCTGGTGTGCAGCAGTCCTGTATTTCTTTATTCTAAATGGCTCCTATCCTGAAGGAAAATGGAAAGGTAATCCTGTGTTAAATGTCAGAGGAAAAGTAAACTTTTGCTGCTTCCCTAATCTCCCACCAGGCAATATTTTTCAAGAGTTAACCAAGTAATGACAGAAAATCCATTAATAGGTAAAAAACCTTATATGCAGTCGAGGATGGATGACTTTTCCTTTTTTCCATGGACCAAATTCATACTCAGCATTTTTGATATGGAAGAAATATTGTTCATGACACTCCAATAGCAGATTTTGTAAGAAAACTGTCAGGAGTTATTGAGTCTCCCACCTACCTACTGTGACTTGAATAGAGCAAATCTGTTTTCAAAAGCAGTAAGACACTTAATTGAGCCCAAAGATTAAAGATGCTTTCGAAGGCTAAGCAACTGGTTTCTTTTAAACACAAGACATAAGAATGCAGAAGAAGATCCTGCTCTATTGTATCAGCAGAGGAGCCACTGTCTCCTCTCATGCCCTAACCAGAGCTGACCTGGTTTTCACATGCTGCACTGCCTCCACGGGTAGATACAAAAACTACTAAAGGTCACTGTGTCCTGTGCCCATGAAGAGCATAAACATACTTAAGACACCCATGTGAAATAATTCATGTCCTTTGGGCACCCACACAAGTGGTCCTTGGTGTGGAGATCCCATGGTCTGAATGGACACCTTCTGCTTGAGCTCATTGGTGCTTCACTGATAAGTCAGATTCTGCTATGCCATTGATTTGCCAGTTTTACTGTCCTAATGCTGTTATACAGAGTAGTCTCAGAGCTGTATACTGAATTTTCATGTGTATATTTATTCCATTTATTAAAATTCACTAAAAATCTCATAAAAATATCTTTGCAGCTTTTTGCATTCAGAACAGAGTCAGAGAGCAAAGATATTCAGTAAGGTGCTGAAAGGCACTTTTAAGGCTCAGATTCTGGACAAACTCCCCTGTCCCTCATTTCTTCCTCAGTACAGATGTCAGCAGACATAGGAAGTGACAGGGTGGATGTGCTTCTCCACCCTAGGCTGCAGAGGAAGAACCCTGCAACATTTGGTGGCCACTGATGTTTCTGGGGCCAGAGGGTTCCTGCCAAAGCATACTGCCCTGCTGGCTAGACAGACCCAGACAGAAGGCAGTGGCAGGATGTGCAGAGCCATGGCTTTATTTGTAAGGCTGCAGGTGAGCAACAGCCACAGGGTGAAAGAAAATTTTAAAAGATGCACTCTTTGCTGCCTCAAGTAGAGATCCTACAAAGACTGCATCTGAGTCCTGTTTTCCATAGATGATCCAGATCTTCAAAACAGTATAGCCTTGGGAGTGATAGAAGGCATCCACTTGTAGATCTGCAAACATTTGGGTCAGGAGTTCAGGCCATTGGAAAAACACCTTCTGCCTGGCAGAGAAAAGGAAAACCCAGGGACCTCACTGATTTTGGTAAAGAGTCTGGATAGTTCATATTTCTTTGGAGGCTCATTCAGCTTTTTAATTTATACAGCCACACTTTACCACACGTGTCCAATGTACCTTTTGATAAACTCTTCTTCCTGGCCTTTCAAGTGTGGGATCTCAACTTGCTTGGATGTCCTTGAGTAATGCTCATAAGAAAACAACCCCTGAAATGCCAAACAGATGCGAAAACGCATCTGAAGAGGAATGTATGGGTGTTGTCTGTCTGTCATCACCCCTTTCACCATTTTGCCTCCTCTCCTTTCATCTGATGCCCACCTCTGCCAAGCTACAGACGGGGAGCTACGTGAAATGTGAGACAGCCCTGTTCAACCTGACCTCAGTTCCTCCACTGCCCTTTACCTGGCTGTGTGAAATTCAGCTCCACTTCACTGAACATTTACTTAAGGGCAGAAGGGTTGTGCTTGGGTATTTTGGGCAGTTCCTATCGAAGAGCTGGTCTATCTTAACAAAGATCATAAAGATAGGAAATCTCAGAAGTAATTTGTACTTCCATTGGAAAAGCACCACCATCACCACCCCCTACATGTGTAGCCACTCTAAGAGGTTGTTACTTTAATTCTCAGTTGGCCACATTGTTTAAAGTTCAATTACTTTTTCCCAACCTGTTCTTAAGAAGGTTGAAAAAGGTTGAAGGCTTTTAAGCAAGCAGGTTTGGCTATTTTTTTTAACCGATGTTTTTCCTCTGAGATTTTTTTTTTATAACAAGAACAGGGTTTTCTGGCAAAATAAACACAGGGCTTATTACAGTAATTAACAGAACTTTGATAGAAATATAAATGCACCTAAAAACTAATAAGCAGTATATGACCATTTTCTAGTTAAAAAAAAAATAGTAATCACATTCCCTCCCCAAAAGTACAAGAAATTTGCTGCAGATCCCTAAGGACTTTATAAAAATACACAAATGCAGTCCAAATTTCTCAGTAGAAGTTAAAAATAATGTCAGTCTGAAACCAACATCCACCAACATCTTCAGCTTCTTTTTAGAAGGGTATTTTTCTTTCTCTTTCAACCTTTTTTCCTAAATGGTAAATTCCATTTTCTATAGGTAATTGAATAGCTAAATTAACCAAAATCTCTACTACAATCTTCTAAAATTATAGCTTTTCCCTGCAAATGCTTTGAAAGTCTCTGATTTCCAGTGCTTTCAAAACAAAGACCAATTCTCTCCATCCTGCTCTTCTATGCCACATGGGACAGAAAGCACATTCTTGTTGCCTGGATTGAGAAAAGAGAGGGCATGATTTGCTTCTTGTCTCTATCTGAATGCCTCTGATGCCTGCAGTAGAATCACTCCTTAATATTTTAACACCATAGAAACTTAAATTCTTCCTTTCACAGTATTTGCTCTTCTGCAGAAGTCCATAGAGTTACTCTGGGCATTTGAATTATTTTGGTGCCCTCTTCCTAAAGAACCCCGGTTAACAAACTGTGCCCACCCCACTCAATGATCTTAAAGGTATTTTCCATCCTTAAGGATTCTATGAAAACATAATTACAAGGCAGAATAAAGGATTGTTGATAAAAATAAACAAAGCAAATCATTACTTAGTGAGAATGGAGTAAATGTGATCTAAGTGTAGTGGAATTTGTGAGAGAAGCTTTAGTTTAGGGAACAATATGTGACCTTTCTCTTTTTCAAGAGAAAGAGGCTCTTGGCATTCTTCAGCCTGAAGAATTCTTAATTTGCTTGAAACCTGAGCCAGGTTGATACAGATCTTTTAATTACTGTCCTCTGTTGACCTGGATAAAGCATTGTGAGACTTCAAATCCATCATTCCACTACTTTGACTGAGTGCTCACCTGTTCAAAGGTTTGGTTTTGGTTGCTTTAATTTTTTTAAAAACACGCAAGCAAGCAAAAAAGGAGAATATTTTCAACTATCAGTAAGCTCTTTCAAGCAGCCATTGCAAGATAGGAGCCATTGCATTTTTCTACTCACTGATCCAAAAGCCCAGAATTAAATTCCCAGAGACAATAATAATGAAAGCCACAACAAAACAAATTAAAAAAAAAAAATTAACAACAATAACAAAACAACAAACAAACCAAAACCATGACCTGGTTGATTGCACTGGAATGAATTTGACCAACAGATGGCAGCTATGAAAAGTAGGCAGGGTCACGTTCCCAGCCATGTAAACAAAATGAATGCACTGTAACCCATCTGCCATGTAAAAATGTTTTTAGTTCTGCTCTTGAGACAGATCATATAAAAGAAATACTCTCATGTCCATTGATTTTGGCCTATTTACAGCACAAAACACTATGCAGGGATGTTCATATGCTTCACTGTTCTCTGGTTAGTCTGTGACTTTGCAGCTTTCAGGGTACATAGGTTTTATTTCCTCTGTAGAAAGCTTTCTGCACTGAGGGGGCGAAAATGGAGGAGAAGCTATAAATGCAGGAATTTGCTGGGACTGTTCTGCCAGATGACATGTAGGGGGCTGGAAATATCCCAGGAATAATAAAAACACCAGCATGAAAATATCAAAGCCTTGGGAGAAGAAAAAAAAAAGGCTCACCAGACTGGTGTGTTAGGGACCAGTGCTCAGCCTGGGGACAGCCCAAAAAAGCATCACTGTCCTATGACACAACATAGGCACCAAGTGCACATTTGGACACAAGGCACATAAACCTCTCCTCTGAAGATTCCTAAGCAAATCCAACAAACACCAGAGCAGAGTCAGACCCGACCAGAAAGTGAAGTGGCAAATGTTTTCAGCAGAGATGAAAGTTTCCCTTCTGGTGAAAGTCTCCTTTCAGGTGACAATTTTAAATTGAAAAAAATCCCCAAAACTTTATATGTTTGGGGTTTTTTAAATTATTTGAGTAATTTCTTGCTACAGGAATGTTTTTTGGTTCAAAAGAGTTTCAGTTTTGAGCTGAGAAAATTTTTCTTTGTTGTCGGCAATATTTCTGGGCATTAGCTGGTGCAAGAAGAAAAGGCAGGAAAGGAATCTGGGGCTTCCTAATCCTTGTCATTTCCACATGGGCACTCCTGGTCTCCTACCTTCCAAAGGAGTGCTTCAGCCAGGAAAGACATGAGGAGCAAAGAGGAAGAATTTGTACTCTGATCTGTCAGGTGACCACAGGCAAGGCTCAAATGTGATGCAAAAACGAAGAAAAAAACTGTTTCTGGTGGTCTCTTCTGTGCTTTTCAGGAAAGCTCCGAAACAGCCATCAGAAAACGAAGGGGTTGCATATTTAATTTGGTTTTTAAAATGAAGTAAGCATTTTAATTGGACAAAAGGCAAGAAAAACAATGGAGGCTAAAGGATTCTGTTCTGGAAGGCTCAGGGTCTGGAGTCACAGCCTGAAGGTGTTCTTTGGGTGCACATCTTGAAACTCATGGTTTCAACATCAGGCGCTGATCAGCCCAAGGTGCTGAATAAAGGCATCTAAAAGCAACTATGCAACACTGCAAAAGCTGTGGCCATAAGGTACACAGGTGAGTTAGAGAACAGGACAGACAATCAGCTGCTCATCATTTCATGCAAATGTTGAACTGTCTGGGTCCTTTGAGACCCCCTCCCACAGAGTCAGAAAAAGTAAGCAGATTTTGTGGGGTAATTGGCTTGCCAGTTCGGAATATTTGAAGATTCCAATAGGAGCCCACCTACATTTGTAGGCGCTTCAACATCTTGGGAAATATGATCCAGTTCTCTAAGGTTTAAGAGTGATCCAGAGCTAGGGAATGCAATTAAGCAAATAAGTCAGAAGCATTAATGTCAGAGGCAGTGTTTCTTGACTTCCGCCGTTCCTGGGGCAGTAGACTGAAGGCACAGTGGGGTCAGCCTGTGGGCACCCAGGAATTGCTCACACCAGGCTGCGTGTCAGAGCCTAGCAATGGATCCCTGGGAGGGGTGGAGAAGGGCTGGAGTGTGGAAGGGATGTTATCTACCAGCCATGGTGAGCAGTGCACATTCACAGCCCTCCGGGAGAGGGGAACCACAGCATTTCCAGTTTGTGATTTGCAGATGCTCAGCAGTATTCTGGCCCTGAGCCAGCTCAGACAAGGTGGTAAAAAATTTCTTTCACTTCATGCATAGAGGTAGTGTGTTGGAATTCATGGGGACGACAGGAGTGTTCACACATGACCCCTTCTTCAGACAGAGCTCGCAGACACCTACTCAATATGAGTGATGACTGTGAAGAAGCGTCCCAGAACCAGCCTATGTTTTCCTGTGACTTCTTTTCCCCATCTGTAAACCAGCTACAGCATTCACACTGTGAGGTGCTGAGAGGGGAAGCACAGAGATTTTTAGAGGCTGCCTTTAAAACAGCTAATGATAATGAGCTGAGCCAGGAACCCAGTGGGGTCGGATTGTGTTGCCATGCAGGCTGTTTCTACTGGAACTGAAGCAGAAGCTGTAAATGTCAGGAATTTGCCTGCCAAATGGAGCATTATCTGTCAGCAAAGCCTGCCAATGTGATGGCTGTGATTGGGAGAGGTAGTTAAGTGAGAGATTGCTCACTGAATCAAAATTATTTGTCATGGATTATGTCTATGTCCTCAGTCAGCCAAGGAATAAACAATCAGCTTTGAAAGAGATGCACAATTTGTAGGAACATAACAAGAGCGCCATGGCTACACTGCTGAGGGCTCAGCATGCTCTGCAGAGGGATTGCCAGTGCCTGGCAAGTGCAGGACATGTTGTGCCCCCACAGCTCTCACCTCATTTGCAGCTCAGTTTGCACAGTGTCACCTCTCCAGGCCTCAGGGCAGCTGGAACCAGGACTGCTGACTACATGGATTTTGTAACTCCTGTGAGATTGCTCTGAAAACCAGTTTCTGGTGGGGAAGGATGCATTTTTTCTTCCTTGCTTTTCTTTATTTTCTCTCCAGAACAGCTTCAATTATTGAGCCTGACTATTAAAGTTCCTGCAGCAGTCAAGCTGTGGCCAATGCAGGAGGAACCCAGCTACACACGCATTCCTGGATGTCTACCACCCAAGCTGGTTTCAGCTGCTACTGAGAGGAGTGAAACCTTACATCTAAACATCAGTCCTGCTATCAGTGCCTCTCTGAGCTACTTTTCCTTTTCCCTTGTCTTTCCCCCACCCTCACTCTCACACATACTTATTGCAGACTTGACCTGCAGGTAAGAAGGAGCCATGTTTCCCTACTCCATCACCTTACAGCAACATGGCAGTTCCTGGCACAAATTCCAGTACAGGAATCCATCCATGAAATGCACCAGCCTTCTCAATCTCATACTGTTGGAGCAGCAGGCAGGTGGGGTACATCAGTATGGGGTACATCAGTTCCTTTAGACTGTGAACACCAAGGTCAGTATTCAGCAGCCCTGCCGAGCCAAGATCCAGCCTCTGGGCTTTCACATGCAGGAGCACCTTTGACCATAAAGTGCAGACATAAATCTGACAGACTTTCCCAGATGCGAGAGACATTCCCTGTTACAGAGTACACAGTTCTTTCCATGCAAGACATCTATAGGTTTTTTAATCCAGTAGGAAATGTTAGTCAAGCAAGCTGGTACTTGGCATCACACTGGCTGGACAGCATCATGCCCTGTGGTGGGGTGAGCCCATCTTTCTGCTGAGGGAGGACATATTTGAGAGACACCTGGTCTTGATTTAAAACTGCTTGTGATAGAGAACCCAGTACAGTCTCTAGTAAATTATTTCAGTAGTTAATTCTCTTCACTGTAAAAAAATCTGCACCTTATTTCCATGCTGAATTGTCTGGCTTCCAGTCCTCTGGATCTGCTTGGACCACACCTCCAAGAGAAGCGTTCTAGCATGCAGCTCTCTCCCTTGGCAGCTCGTATAACGCTGGAACTGGTCACTTTTAAAGCTTTACTTGAACTACATCTGCAAGTTCTTTTTGTAAAAGGCTTAATCCCCACACAAGCACATGTGCTGAGCCAACCAGGAAAAAAAGGCAGATGCGCAAAGACCACTCCCACCCAGTTTCTGACAGCAGCCATCCACAGGTGTTTAAATACAAACATAAAATTCAAGGGAGGCAGAATGGCCCTTTACATGACACATCTCTGCAGCTTCAGACCTCAGGGCTTTACAGGTACCAGGGTGAAGGTTGTATATCAGCTGAGGCACAAGGTCATCCATTTGCTTGCCCAGGTTTCCAGACTGCCTGGGCAAGGGTAGATTGAACTCCTCTCTGTTTGCATATCACTTCACAGGCATATAGTTAGATAAACACAGATAACAGAGGAACCCTCAGGGCAGGTTTTCCGGGTACCAGCTCACCCACTTTTGTTACTTCATCATAAAACTTGATCGAAGATCTGTGATTTCTCACCAAAAGTTCCCAGTCACTTTCTCCTAAGGTTTCCCTACTTAGAGTGTGACCAGGACCATGGCTTGGTACCTATCCAGTCACACTTGTACTAAATTAAACACAGAGAAAAGACTTTTGGCTGCATTTTGGCTGTCTCCTGGCCTCACAGCTCAGCATTTCTGGCTCAGTTTACACCACCACTACAAATGCCCTAAATTGACAGTATCTGGTTTACATTTAAGGCAGTTTATACAATTCTTTTGGCTAGGTTTTTGCAAAATTTCCAGCAATGTATATAGCCAAGTACAAAAAAATCAGAGTAGATTATTGTGCTTTTCCCTGACAAATATCACATGCTTCTATATTTACTACTACTATGATGGCACATAGGTACACCAGCCTCAGGCCAGGCCTCTTTCTGTGCTTGATGCTGTACAGATACAGGGAGAAAAAGCCACTGCCTCACACAAGTGAAAGTGGAGTCCTCAGGGACCCTGCCACCACCTAGGATGAAGTGTTGTTTCCTCCCACACATGATGGTACAGGGTACAGAGACCACAACAGAGTTTCAGATATCCTGATTGACTGGCAAAACCATCGTCTTACAAGTTTGGCCAGATCTGAAGTGCACCAAGTGCTAGCAAACTGCAGCAGGTAGCCAACTCTGATGCTGGCTGCAGCTCAAGTGATACACAGTGAGAGTGAAGGAGGAAGAAGTGCTGGCTAACCCTGACTACAGCCCAGATTAGCAGCTATCCCCCTCCTGAATGAAGTTTGAATAGGACATAAGGCTTTTTGCTCCTGCCTGGGAAATCTGCTGAGCACCTCCTAGCTCCATGACAGCAAACTTCTGGCACGAAGCCCGTAGCTCTTGTAACCCAGTAAGGATTGCTGGCAGAGTGCCTCCGTAGCGGGAGGTGGGCTACAGGTCAACACCTGATTTCATGCTGGTAGTCCAATGCCAATACTCAACTGCTGCATAGAGCCAGAGGGCAGATATTTGCTGAGCACACTCCACCAGTTACACTGAGAAGATTGCTGGAGCATAATGGTACAGGGGAAGCAAACGGATTCCTACCGTGACATTGCTGGATCCAACTCCGTTTAGTTGTGCCCACTTGCTCTCAACAAAGCAAACAGCACAGAAGATAACTGGCCACGATACAGACTCCTGGAGTGCTGATAGGAAGTTCTGAGCTTTCTACAAGCATTTTTGTGGTCTGAGTTTTACTTGCAGGAATATTTGTGGAGAGCAAGTAAGTAAGTGTGGGGAATAGCATCAGCATGGTTTCCCATCTTTTATCACACTCATATTTCAGTATGTCTCTTCCTCGACAGATTCACCAGCCTGACAAGTAGGTCACAAAGAAGTGGTGGAAAATTTTCCCATTTGCAAAATGCAACCCAGCAGCATAACTGCTTGCTAATATGTTGGTACCATTACCACTGTAGCCCTCACTTGCAAGGCTGGAATTCCTTGGTATGTTGTGCATTAGGCTGTCAAGGGGCCATTCTCTCTCAATGCCAGCCCCTTTGCACACACTGCAAACTGCGTCTGAAGGAGAACAGGGGGCTAAAGCCTTGGCACAGTTTGCTGTTAGTTGCAAGCCCAAGGTGCAGCTCTCTGAACTCCAATGCTCATGCCTGCTGCTTGCCAAGGTTTAGCAGACATTCACCAGGGCAGGACCAGCTCAACCCCCTATACAGTTAGAACTGGCCATGCATACCCATTGCCTTTCTGTGCAAAACCACAATGGAAATAAGACCTCTAAGAAAGAATATCAAATCTTCAGTCCCCTCTCTAGCTTTTAACTGCACAGTTACTGGCTTTTAAACTTCAGTATCGTGTTAACACAGCAATTAACACATGCTGGGCAAACACAGGTTAGCTTACAAATGTATAGAGCTAGAGATGGTTGTTGGTTTGTAAGTGATCAGAAAAACTGTGGTGGTCAGTATTCTCCTTCTTCTGTAACTCTGGTGCTCTATCACAACCCAAAGGTACCAGGATGCTTAGAATGCAGACTAAAATCCAACTGGAAAATTCCTGGGTGGAAAAATTGTACAAAGCAATGACTAAGCTTTGGTGTGCTCAGGAGAGCANTTGGGAGGAAAAATTGGACAATGACTGAGCAAAAGCAATGACTGAGCTTTGGTGTGCTCAGGAGAGCAGCCTTTAACTTGGGATCCTTAGCTACACATGCTCACTTTCATTCAGATAGACAAAGAAAGAGGGCTATAGGAAAAGAAACCAAACAAAGTGAAAACTTCAGATAAGAGAAAGATACCAATTATGCAGCCCCACTGCTGCAGCCCTGACCCTGCCCTGATGAGCCTCCAGCCCAGATCCTGGGTTATTCTGCAGTTCTCAGCTCTGGCAGCACACTGTAGAAATTGCAGATGCTTTTTGTGCCTGGGCATCCCCTTGGTGTCAGGCATTTCTTAGCGGCTCTCACAGCTGGGCCACACTCAGACAGTGTTAATTTTAGTGCTGTGGTGCCTCAAAATTCACCTCTACATCACCTTCCATCATATGTTTGCAAGATGAGACAGAATTTAAAGCCTGTGCATGGTCATGGTGATTTCCAGAGAGTCACTGGAGAGCTCAGGGACAGCATTTATGCTTTCCTTCTCCAAGTCTTAATATTCTTCAAACTCTTAATGAGATTTCCCCCCTGGAGGGATAGACATCCTGACTTCAGCCCAGCAGAACAGATTGGCAGCACTGTCCTACATCTGCAGACTATGGGGTTTGTGTCCCTGCAGGCTTCCAGGGGTCAGGAGTGTTGTATTGGGGTGCCAGAGGTGGATGCAGGTGCTCAGTATGAGGCCATGCACACGGCCAGCCCAGCAGGATCTGCCTGCCACTCCATGCTCTGCTTGCACCACGCTTGCAGTGTTCAGGAAAACCTCTGGACTGCTGTTTCCCCTCCCACCTCCTGACAGTCCAAGCCAAACTGCAGCACGTGGAGGTCTTCCTCTTTCTCTTGAAACATGAACATGCTACAGCTGGTCAGCAGATTATTTTTTAATGAAAAATGGTTGTAATATAATCATCTGCCAGAAAATCAATTTGCAGAAGCAACAGCTAATTTTTTTTTTTTAAACATCCACCGCCTCTCAAATATTAAGTTTTTCTTTTTTGCTTTCATTTTTAGGAACCATTTAAGATTTTAATTGCAAAGCACACACAAACTCAAATGTCATCCAACACTAGAAATTTGGAAATGTCACGGCATTTTCTAATAAAAATATATTTTCTGTAGAAACTGTCAGGAAAAAAAAAGAAAAAAGAACATTGAAATAGTACTAGTGAAGAGCACGCAAAACCAATATCCTCAGCTTTCTGAATCCTGGCAGCGTAGAGACAAAGGCACCCCAAACTCAGGAGGCAACTAACAGTCTGGAGCATGGTGAGCCTCTCTTCTCAGTGGGTAGCCATGCAGGAACATGATTTCATAGGACCAGACACAGCAAGCCCATCATCCCAGTTTGGGTCTGTGCTGAAATAGTCTGGTCTCTCTACAGCTTCAGGAGAAAAGCAGCTGTAAGTTTATTAGGGCCCCTGCAGCCCTTGGTGTGAGAGGGATGTTAATCTTTGCCAGGTCTGATACTCCAGTCATCACAGTCTTCATGCACACTGCAGTTTTCTGCTGCTACCATTTTTATTTAACTTGTCTATTTAAAGGCAACACTTTAAATCTGTATTTCCTTTGGACCTGGAGAAGAACTGTTTGAAATGGATTGATACAGCCTGTTGTGCCAACTGCTTACAAAGATAGATAGAGCTTCCTGAGCTATCTCAAGCTCCCCAGGGCTTGGCAAATCAACGTTTAATCCTTGTGAACCTTCTCCACGCCCCTGCTCCTGGTGAGGCTGCTGGTGGGCAGGAGTTTTGTTGGCTAACACAGCCACGCTCAGAACCCACAGGGGCAGGAAGCACAGATGCTTCCCAAGATCTAGATGATGACTTCCTATCTGCAGGTGCCTGGGCAGCCCTGGAGGCTGTTGTTCCCCCAGACACTGGAGCTGGGAGCCATTGCCCCCCACCCCACAGGAAGGGCTCAGGGAGGTGCCCCACAGGAGCCTGCTCCAGCCAGGCTTCCGCAGAGAGGCCCTGCTGCCAGGCTGGGCATTAATCACTGCTGTGCTGCCTCGAAAAACACCGGCCCCAGGGTGCCAGCAGCTGCCTGGTTCTCCCTCCTTGTGCCCCCTCTCCTCTCAGAGCACGGCTGAGGGCCCTGCAATGGGGAGCAGAGGTCCCAGCACAGCCTTCCCCTGCAAGGAGGCTCCCAAAGAGTTTCCAGTGGAGGCTGTGTTTAGGATCTTCAAAGGGAAAACAAAACTCTCTGGAGATCTCCAGGTGCAACTGAAGTGCTAGAGCCTGGATGGGCTTGGGGAGGGGTGCACAAACCAGCCTCCTTATGTGCTGCTTCAGTGACCCCTGGGGTGGCCATGGGTCTGGGCTCCACTCACCCCCTGCTGCAGCAGATTCCTGTGGGCTCACTCCCCTTCCCACTCAGTTTCTCTTCTCCACTGACCCCTGTTAGTGTTATGGGGACATCACTGGACAGCTGGGCCTGACTTCTGTCACCAGCATCACCACAAGCCCCCCATTCCCACCAGGATCTTAACTCCCTCACCCCAGATTTTCAGCAAAATAGTTGAAATTCCTCAGCAGGAGGGGCCTAAGCCAGGCATGAATATGCAGCCCTACAAATAAACAAACTTCCCCCATGTTGTTTGGCCTTTTTAATATTTCAGTCAGCACAGGAAACTTCTGGTGAAGGGAATGGGCAATATTTCAGAGTGGGGAAACAGGCTGTTGCTCACGAGTTGAGCTGGGAAAGCTCCCCCGGGAAGGCCATGGGAGGGAAAGACACTGTGCACATTCATTCCTTATCACTGCTATTTTCTCTCCATTAGAGATAAAATACTACCAAGGGCCAGATCCAGCAATGCAAGCTCTCAATTTGAGTTGCCATTCTGGTCTATTGCTAACTGTATCTAAGGATACAAGCTGCCTGATTCCGAGAGACAGAAGACTAAAAGGGAGAAACAAATACTGATGCACATTGCAATTTTAGGTAAAATATCCTGTTTTTTTCCTGATCCAGTAATTATGAGATGCCAACAAGAAGCACTTTTTATTCTGTTTATATTCTGTGTCAGATTTTTTCTCTGTTCTTCCTTCACTGCTTTATTTGGCTCTTGAAAACTCTGAACTGCAGCTATGGCCAAAATGTTTCTTACCTGCTCTTGTGGAGCCGTTCCTTGCACTGCAGAGCCATGTACTTCAAAGAGATAGCCTTACCCCCTGTCAGCTGAGATGAAGTACAGAGAAAACCTTTCGCCATTGATTTCCCAGGGTAGGAGTCAGTGTTTCTCCCCAGCTTGTGCAGCCCAGACCTCTGGTCCAAGTGTAAACCCTTCTACAGCTCCATGTCATCCTTTCAAGAAGAGGAAGGGCTTCCTGATTTGCCATCCATGAGCCCTGTCCTGGGCACTGACCATTGGGTCACCATCCCCAAAAGCAGCAGAGTCTTTCTTGGAGACACCGCTGTGTGACCCCCATGCTAACAAGCAACAAACAAATGGCCCTGGAAAGTGGATTGGGCAAACTGGGAGCAAGGAGTAGCCTCAGTCTAGGAAACTACCTCATTCAGACCAAGTGGATTGCACTTCACCCTGACTGCTTGCCGTGGCCCTGCTGGAGACAGGCCCAGGGACGGTGCCTAGAGGAGGGGGATATACCCACCCAAGCCCCCAGGAGTGGCTCCAGCAGTGGCTGTGCAGGAGCAGGGCAGTGCCCAGCACAGCAGCACAGCCCTGATGTTGGTGCCTGACGGGGGCTGAGCTCTGCCTTCACCACAGCACGCAGGCAAAGGCACATCTGTGATCTATTTCTTGTGCTAACAAGGATTCCCCGCATGAAGCCCCTCAACTTCTGATTCCTGTTCCTGAAGATGAGGCTAATAATAATCCCAGGATCTCCCACACAGAGAAGAGGAAATGTCAGTAGTGCTTGCAAAATCCTTCAGAAAATAGCCTGAGGATGAGCAAGGGTGATTTCCCTGATAACTGCACATTAACCTGCAGCCTGAAGAGCCAGGTGTGCTTCTGACTGCAGAGCAGAGCAGCCAGAGCAGAGAAGCTGTGTTGGAAACGCTTCTACTTTGCCCACCCGGACTGCAGTGGGATCAGTTTAGGACTGAAATAAGCTTTGGGGAGTCATTGAACTCTGACCTAAGCTAGAATAATAGGATGTGTTTATGTCTGACAATGAGGGAGCTTTGCAGAAACCTCCAGTGAGCCCCATATGCAACACTGTTTTTATGGTCCTCCTAAGAAGGGAATTTCAAGGGATTGTATATGCCTTAAGTGTAAATTATGACATGCATTAAGGACCACCCGCATCAAACGGATGGTTGCCCCAGCCCAGCATTTTCATGGTGAATTGAGATCAAATTCCACAAACCCTCTGGTTTGTACTTCCATGGAATAATATATTTTCAGATCAGCAGAGCTGTCTGCTTCTCACACAATAGGTCCTTTCTCTCCTTTCCTCATACCTGTCAATTGCTCTCTGCCTCTGCTGTAATTTATGTTTTACTTCCGAACTGTATGACTGAATTCTGGAAATGTGTGAGGGTACAGCAGTTAGAAAAGCCTGTTCCCAGCCATAGTCAATGTGATGTTACAACTCCCAAAATCCAAACGGGCACAAGAAGGTCTTACACTGTGTTGTATAATACATTATGTTATTACACAGAGACTGTGTTCAAGACTGCCACCATTGGACCTAGTTTTGCAGTTTATTTCAAATACATCATGCTGAATATTTGTAAGAAAAAAGGTATAATAATTTAGAGGTCAAAAAACATGTAGCTCAAAGAAGAGATGTAAACAGATACATGGATCAAGGTAATATGTAAATCTTCAAACTCTTCCTTTAGTTTCTGCTCCACACTGTAAAGTATGTGTAGTCTCTACCAGATGTTTTGGGAATGGGCAGCTTGCAGCCAGCAGAGACTCTCTAGCTAACCTGAAACTGCCAGACATAGGACTACAAAGATGAGCCTACCTTACAGTTTGATCTGCATTACTAGGTTATAGCAGAATAAATGATAGCTCCCTGCTTAAACTGGAGGTTTTCATTGCAATCTAAGGAGTAATTATTCTTCCTCCAAGCTACACTAGTTTGTTTCAGTGACTCCTCTGAAGTACATCCATCACATCCTTTCATTGCACTCAGGTTATCTTCAAATTTGAATCTTTAACAGGTGTGTGTCCCTATTTTGCAGCTCTTGAACTCCAGTGATATAACTGAGCTCATATTCTTTTCATCGTATCTAGAATAAAGAATCACCCATTTTTTTTTCACTGACTAAATCTGAAACCTTTTTGTCTTAAGGATTAATCATTGCTGTTTTCAAAATAGAAATTTTTTCTTCATAAAGTGCTGACAAATAATATTCTACTGCATAAATATTCTGTAATAGACTGCTTGCAGTTCTTCATAGCCTTCTTTGTTTCTCTCTAAATCTTCCTTGTGGTTTTTCATTATCCCTTAGAATGATTGCAAGAAAGTCGATGCTGTTAAACAGATTGTTTTCATGTCTTATAAATCCAGGCAGGTCCAGTATCTCTTGCTCTCTCTCATATAGCATTTTTCAATATGATATTTTCCACTCTTTCTTCCCAGTGATGGGATTCAGTTTAATGTGGAGGCCAAACAATAGTTCTTAGCCTCGAGAGCAGCCCTGAACTTGTCCTAGTGTATCACACTTTACACCTTGAGCTTTCTGTGACAATGAAAAGCTCCTGCCCTTTTCCCATACGCAAGAACAAAACAGATCTCAAATTGCTGCCTCTTTCCCTTTCTCTAGCTTATCTGGAGAATTGTTTAATAAAACTATCCTCACATGGGACTTCTTTATCATAAGTATTAGACAGTGAGACACATCTCTGAAGAGGGGCTATAACACACTCTGAATGTTTTTCATGCCTTGTTTCAGGCAGTAAGTAGCAGTGGAAAATGCCAGGGAACCTCCTGTTCCTGTGGGAATTCCTGTTAGTCTAAATCCCAAGCAGTGGATTCACTGGGCTCCCCACAAAGACTGTTCCCGTATATCTCAGAGCCTGTAAAGCTAGAGATAACAGTGGAGAGAAATCAGGAATTAAGTATTGACAGTAATTAACTGAGGACTTAGAACTACCCACGAAAAAGGGCTGGAATATAGATGATCCAAATCCAAGGGTGGCCGTCACAATTTAGAAACACCTCCAGGTGCAACTTCTCCCTCAGCTTGCCCAGAACACGCGGGCTCTGTGACATTACTCTCAGCAATCTCAGTTAGTTGCTCCCACAAAGTAACAGGAGGGACACCAGTGACCATCTGACACTGATAGATTGTGCACCTGGTCACAGCAGCCAACCAACACACCTGTAAGGGCTTTGTTCTTAGTGACTGTTCTAAACAACACGGAGCACCAAGTATAACTATTACCTAATTCTGAATCTGGCAGAGCTGTCTCTTAGAAACAAGCCAGTGTATTTTGTCTTCCCTTTTCCTTGGTTTTGCTGTTTCCCATCACTGCTTTGCTCCACCCTCTGTCAGGCTCTTTCTTCCCACCTCCTTTTTTCTGTATCTATAATTCACTTAACATCAGATGCACCATTTTACGCTACATGTGTTTTCAAGATTTCTGCAGTATAAACACATCTTGTCAGTAGATTGCATTTACTGCCAGTTCATTTACAATCTCACTGTAGAATAAGCACTTCAATTTTTTCAAGTTAAAATGGTTTGGGTTTTATATAGCAAAAATTTTGTGTTTACTGATTTTCAAGCTGCCAGCCATCTGTCTATTATTAGCATCAGACCCTGACAATGGGAATATTCTACTCATTAAATCACTGTTGAGCAAAGTGTTTAGGTTTTACCATTAAGAAAAAAGAAAAGTTTTTCATGTTATGAATGGTTCTCAGGAGATACATGCTACCACTTAAAGCCAAAGCTAACAAGGTCCTCAGAAATCACGCTGTTTCATGTTTCCAGCTTCAGAACCAAAGGAATGCAGGCCTGGAAAGGACTTGCTGGATCATCAAGTTCACTTCTCACAGCATCACACAACACAATTCCTAGAAGCTTGGCTCATGTTTGCTTTCTCTGTATCAACTGGCAGCAGATGATCACTGTCATATATGCCCCCAAACTTCAACATACCTACCTATAGTCAAAGGGAACTGCAGAATCTCCATAGAACTCAATGGTAGGGCCATCAACTTAAATGTCTAAAAATACCTCCAAAGCTTGAAAACAATAGTGTAGCCAGTGCTAAACATCAGACCTATCTCATATCTGACGTGGAGAAGTCTCACCCACAAAGCTAAACTGACCTTTACAGGCTCCCACCCCTCATGACTTCAGACAAAGTTGCCAGGCAAGGCAGTGAACCCAGCACAATTCCTTTACAATAAAATTTCTGTGGACAGCTAATGTCTCTTTCAAAGAGGTGGCATCTCTCTAGATATGCTCTGAAACTTGCAATATAAGCTCAGCAGCAGCCGTTTGCGGTCAGTGAAAATGGTATTTGAGAAGAAACACGTAAGCCTATGTGCTGCCTGTGCTGAGGACCAGGCAATGGACCTCTGCATGCTGAGTGAAGCCAAATTCCTGCGTGCATACTGCAAACTATGGGTAATTACAGACCATGCTCATTTTTGTGTATTGCTGAATACTCTGACCTCAACTCAGCCAAATCATCACATTGATTTCATATGCCTGGCCTCACCAGCCAGCCAACTCACCTGTGAGGGTCTGGCTCTTAGGGACTTTTCACAATACATAGCACTCAGTATAACCACTACTATAACAGCAACCTTCAGGTGTCAGCTCAGAGGTGCAAAGGAAAGGTTCATATCATCCTATTTCAGACAATGCATCTTTTAGTACTAGGATGGTAAATAGCTGAAGGAAGAAGCCAGTAATAAATGAAGACTAAATGAAGTCCTGCGTTTGTATCCAGTTGCTGTTCAGAGGAGCAATCCAAGTTATTAATACTTCCAAGTTATTAATAGCAGCAGAGTTTAACAATAATAATAATTACAAAAGACATATGGATGAAATCAGAAGAGGGGAACAGAACCACATGTGCATAGGGAACCCAGGCATGTCCCAGGCTCACTCACATTATTTTGCTACAGAGAAGCCAGAGTATTTCATTGAGGGAGGAGGAGGAAGCCAGACAAAATGCACTTGAGACCTGGAGCTCTGCTGCTTTTAAACTAAACATTTCTACTTATCTCTTCACCCCTGCAAAGACAGCTTTTGCTGAATGTCCAAACGTTAATGGAACAAGCCTTCAGGGAAAACAGCCAAGCCAAGTATCCCTGCCCAGAACTAGCTTTTCTCCTTGATTGCTCCCTTTCTTCATTTTGTCCAATATCCTTCACCCCGTTTCTTTCTCCTTATTATGTACAAAGATCACCCTGACATCCTCCTAATTCATCTTGATTTGTACAACAGCCTCCCCCAGCCCTAGATGCCTCCAAAAGCATGTGGTTTGCAGTGATTACGGAGGGCAGATAACATTTGCTTCTCACATACAAATCCCAGTCTGGATGTTCCTTGGCAGGGAGAGGGAGTTGCCTGCAGTGCTCTGCCCTTGAAGACTGAGGATGAGCTGACTGGGGCACCACGAGCTTTCTCAGTGGTGCGGGAGCCAGGACATCCCTGGATGCAAGGGTGGCAAAGGTAGCATTATTCTGCACTGTCTTCACTTATCAACCAACCCAGCAAACACCAGCAAGCCCAGACTCCATTGCCATTTGAGAAAGCAAAACCAGCCAAGGTAAGCAGCCAAATACATCACACAAGTTGAGGGAGGTGTCTTACTCGTAATTGCACAGGGAGAGAACTGAGGGCAGGAGTTCCCAGCTCTGCCATCTTTGGCTTGCCTGCTTCAGGAGGATTTGCAGTCCCTAAATAGAAACCCTCATCATACAGGTCAAAGAGTACTGAGTCCACAGACAGCAAAGCCACCAGGGACTGTTCTGTTCCTTACACTACACTTAGTCCTGGTCAGAGGACTTCCTCCAGCAACTCCTGTCTCTAGGCAAACAAAATCTAGGTGGGAGGATGTAGTTTTCAGAAAGGACATTCTCTCTCAGAAGCACTGGAAGTTGTTCCCCAAAGTTGATCACCGCATCAGAGGAAAGCTTCAGACCGGCCCCAGTGCAGACCTGACAGTGAAAATAAGGATTTATAGTGCAGCAGACAGGAGGTAATTACAGTGTGCCTCAATAGTTACCTGGGGACCAACAGCCTTGCACAGATGAAATGGTGAGACTATTAGAACTGATTTTCTGAACACACTCAAGCAATCCTCTGACAGCTGGACAGACAGGGATGTTACTAGAATTGCTGGTCAGAGCAGTATCTGTCAGCACACTGCCAGGGAAATATGCTGCAGGAATGGAGTCTGCTGCACACATTGCCTACAGGGCCTCCTGGAGGAACTTTGCTTGCAGTGAGCAATTTGTAAGGATGAGAACAAGGAAATCCTTTTTCCTTCGATTAATGTTAACTATCTTCTCACTTCCCTGCCATTTTTGTGAACATCATTATCATCTGCTATATAAATGCACAGCCCAGGAAGAGGCATTTTTAGTATGGAATTAAGAGAAAGAGGAGGAGGGTTGATACTAGGAGGCTGCGCAAGAAGAAATCTGGTGACATATATAAGGGGAAATTTCAAGGAACTAGATTTTTTCAGGGGTAGATACTCTCTATGAACTTTCAGTGGACAAGAGAAACAAATCCTGCCGAGTTACAGATATAGATGGAGTTCTTATCACAGACCACAGCCCCCAAGTCGCTTCTCTAACAATGAGTAATTGTAATGCCTTTGCAGTAACTTCATTTCAACTAAAGAACAAGTATTTTCCCTAAATAGAAATAATATGGAAAACTGATCTCATTTTGGGTCTGAAAAGTCAATACATAGCTATTACAAATGGAACTAGAAAAGGAAGGAGGGCTCTTTGAGGATATAGCATTAAGATATCAGTACTCATACATTTTTTACAGGATGTCTCTAGTGTACAACTGCAACACAGCTAAAAAAAGCCAATTATTTTAATAATTCACAAATTAAGGGACACCACAAGCAGAAGCTGCTTAAGTGGTTGCGAAAAAAACCTACAGTTCCCCCACTTTATAATTTCAACCAATTTTCTAGTCCCCTCTGAATGAACATCTCTGTCCTGACTTTCTGAATATCAGCCAAAAGAACTCAGTTTTAGACTCTGCAAAGGATCACAAACTGAAAGAGGCTGCCACTCCTATGAAAAGCAGGATCAGAATGAAAAATGGCCTTGATAATTGGACAGATAGTCCCAACCAACATGAAATTTGGTAAGTTCAAGTACAAAGTATTACCATCAAAAGGAAAAATCAAGTGTGGAAACAGAGGGGAGAATGATGAGCAATGCAGTGACTGAACAGACAACTGCACGGCACAGAACAGTCAAGTCATAAACTCAGTGAGTCAATGGTGTGATGCCATTGCAAACAAGACAAATTTCCTTCTAAGCTGTATTATCATAAGTGTTATGTGTATACAACACAAGAGCAATGATATCACTCTTCTGGAATACTGTATTCATTTTGGGGCACCACAAGTTAAAGGGAGGTGTGGAGAATTGGAAGAAGTCCAAAGGATAGTAATAGAAAGGATTGAGGTATTTGAAAATATGGCCCAGGAAGGATAGATGAAGGAAGTACATTTGTTTAGTCTAGAAAAGAGAAGACTAAGGAGAGATGTAATAGTAATCTCACATTTAAAAGGTCAAGGAGATTATGATCAATTGCTCTCCAGGTTCCCTAAGAGGAAGAGAAGAAAAATCAGTTTTTCTCCAAGCAAGGCAGATTTAAAGAGGTTATTAAGAACGCTTTCTGACTATCAGCATAATTGAATATTGGAGGGTTTTTATAAGAAGTCAGGCAAATAACCATAAGCATTTCATAGAATTAACCCTCCTGCCTAACTGCAGAGTGATGAAGGAGATCTCTGCAGGCTCATTCCAGCACTACAAGATTACAATGAATCTATGATTTTTCATATTAACTTTAACCCTTAGGAAAAACTCAACACCTCTGGCTTTTCCAGCTTTAGGGAGGCTGAGTTAACAAACGATAAAATTCCATCCTTTTTTTCTGAGTACACATCAGATTTGTATGTGTTTAGCAGATGAAAGCTGATAAACACATAATATACACACAAATGAATATGAATGCACACTTTCCTCTGGGTCCATAGGAGACCACAGTTTGGCCCTGAATACCAAGCTTCTCAGAGCCATTGGACTCCCAAAGCCACATACAGAGCAAAAAGCTGTTTGCAGTACTTTATTCTTGAGTTATATTTATATTTCTGCAGCCTGTTTTTTAGTTCGGTAATAAGGTTCTTTGCTAAAATTTCTGGATTCAGTTCTGCTCTGGAAGAATGAGCTGACAGGAATTTGAGTGTATTCAAATCTTCAGACAGCCCCTATCCCTGGAGCATTCCAGCCAATTAACTATCCCTAGATATCCAGGTTTCTTGTCCAGCCTTGGAGATACTCCAAAGCACTCCACAAAGTTTGTTAGTCTCCACTCGCTCCTGCAATCTGCCCTTATACATTTATGCTGTCACCATAAAAACACTGCATCCTTTGGGGAAGAAAGCAATTTCTTTGGGCAAGAAATAAATTCACAGATGAAACTTAATTTAGAGGTGTTACCAACAGCAGGGGAGACAGTGAAATCAGAAGTGGATTTAGAGATATTTTAAAACACACTCTGAAGCACCCTAGGACCCAGACGGGGTAAAAGCAAGCAAGATGCTGTAAAACTGGGAAAATACAGCATATGCAATTACTAGAGAAAAATCTCCACCTTTTTACTCCATACCAGGTGACAGTCAGATAGTTTAGTGCCCTTTCCTGAGGGATTCCTCCCTGCACAACCCAACAACAAGCCATTTATTTGGATAACTGGGCATCTCGGGCATTCCTGTGGCAGAAGATGCTGGTTTGTTCCTCCATCCTGCAATGTCCTGTGGGCCTGGCACCACTGCTAAACCCATCCTTCCTCCCAGCCTTAATGGGGGAGAAGTAGAGGCACATTTGCTGCATCTCTCAAATCCAAGAGGGGCTCAAACCCCTGCAAGAAGTAACAAGGTAAAAGCAAAGCACCCCTCTGCTGCAGCTGTGGTAGGGAGAGGTGCCCTTGACTGCAAATACTGTCTCTACCCCCAGGCCCTGGTGATCAATTCCCAATTTCATTCAACTGCTGCATGCACGCAGCAAAATCTGCCTGACCCTTGCCTTTGCTTTGTTCTTCGTTGATTGCTCCAGCAGCCTTTTCCAATCCCCCTGCCAAAGGCCTTTCCTTCCTAGTGCTGCCTGGCCTCTGGCAGGATCCAAACTTGGCGTGTTGCAAACACCAAAATCAAACATATTAGCAGGGGATTGGAAAGCTGTCATGATCCCTCCTGGTCCTCCCTGACTGCACACTAATGTTTGTGGGTGAGACCAAGCACTGCTCAGAGGAGCATGTCACTGAAGGAAGAGACTGAACAAGACAATTGCAGGGAGCCAACTTGAGTTGCAATTGTACCCAGACCAAGAAATAAATGACATCATTACCAGCAAATTGAAAACAGATCAGGGGCTGAGTGTGGACTCCAATCATACCAGGAGCCCAATGCTGCTTAGAGGGAGCATGGTTCTGGGGGAGTTTAGAGAGGGTTTGTTATGATGATAGATGTTCCCAGATATTTATCCTGTACTACTAAGCTGCTCAGCTAATGCACTCAGCTAATGCACAGAAAGCCTGATCTCCAGCATTCATAAAGCTCTGTCACGGCCACAGGGCACACACCAGCACCAGCAGAGGGGTGTTGTGCCTTCAGGAGGGAAAAGCAGCTGGCCAACCCATCCAAAGACCCGGTGGTTTCACATTTCGATTCTATTTGCATGCTGCAGAGATGTCAGCTGGTGTTTCTTGTGGTTCAAAGATGTGGATCAAAGTCAGGGCTGGTTTAACAAAGGAGTTTGCTGGTGTTTGTCAAGGACAAGCGACTCAAAGACACAGATATTTAAATAGCTGCCTCAAAATTTTGGGATAGGTAATGCCGCGGGGCATGACAATTTTTGAGTGGAGGGTTGGATTCCTCTACCTGCCACAGGGGATCTTTGATGAGAGGGAATTCCACAGGGATCCTTCCAGCTCCCTCACTGGGGGTGTTGTTAAATACCCTTCCCTTCTCTACACACAGTTCTCCTTCAGCACAGGTTGTTCAGGTATTGTTTGAGAAACACATATGTAAGTAAAATAAATTTCAAAGATTTTTTCTGGCAGAAACTAATGTTTCCTGCAACAATATTAATAATTGTTGACATAATGCTATAAATATACATTTCCTCAATTGTCCTAAAATTCAAAACTGTGGGAAAATACACCAAAGACTTAACTTTTTTCTTCTTGGGCAAATGCTTCTTCCATGATATACATAGACCTGCTCTTGGCAGGTACTGGCTTCAAATAATGAGAGGAGGCAGAACAACAGCTCAAGAGAACTTGATTGTTCCTTCCCTGTGAGCAGATAAATGTGAGCTCTGGTGGGGTTACAACAGGTAGCATATAAGATGTCCAAGACTTTTCAGTGCTGCAGGCATCCCACACTTTATTGCCTGCCTGCCCCACCATACTCCCAGACCACTGGTGCATGGACAGACCCCATCCCTCCCCAGCCTGAACCTTGATGCAGACCATACAATCTGTTTCCATTCACAGCCAAGGCTTGCTGAGCTGCCAAACTGTCCACTTCCTTGCCAGATCCATACATTCTCATCCCAAAGGGAAGCGGAAGCTGAAGATTACAATTCCCACCAAACAAAATCCCTGTATTATATTAATGTTGAGGGCTCCTAAAAACCATTGTGCCTGAGAGAAGGCAGGGCCTGCCCTGCTCTAGGCTGTGTATGGGGCTGGTCTGCAAATGATGGGAGCCACAGCCCCTCAGCATCTCACCCCAGTTGCTCTTGGGGACTCATACGGCAAACACAGCAGAGCCTGTGCACCAGCACTGTGCTAGCACAGCCCCGTGACTGGAAGGTGGGGTGTGAAGCAGAGTTTCTGTGGCCTTCAGAAGATACCTTAATGCCTTCAGGAATAACCCCACCCTGGTTTACACAATTCATCACATCCCAGCTTGATCAACTGCACATCTCCTGCAGCATCACTAGGCTGTGAGAGGGGATTACTGCACAGAGTAGGATACTTCATGCAAGTTAAGTGATGTACCCAAGGGCATACAAAGAACTAGTGATAGTCAGAGGAAATTGCAGAAATCCTGAATTCTGACATTAGGCATCTCACTCTAAAGAAGATGGGTGCCTAACTCCTTGGGACAGCTCTGGAATCCCAGATTTCATCTGCAAGAGGGGCACTTGGTTAGGGGAGGGCGAAAGGCTGATATCAACCAGGCAGCTCGGGATGTCAGGTGTTCTGGATTCAGTTCCTGACAGTTTGTTTTTCCTTCCCCTGTATGTACTCAAGCACTCTTTAATTTAGCTTGAGTGACAATTCCTGTCTCAAGGGTGCTTGGTGAGCAGCCAGCAGCAACCCAGTAATAAAACACCTTCCCCCTGCTGATAAGAGATCGTAAGGGAATTGCACTGTGAAGCACCCAGCCTGGAGAAAGAATCCAGGTAGCCTGTGATGGATCAAGCCCAGCTTCTTCACTCCTTCCTCCCCCAAAATGGCCTGAGCAACAAAGCAGCAAAATCCTCCCTTGCTGATCTTGTTTGACAGCTGTTTTTAACAGTTTTGGCTGGAACAGCACACAGTCATGACCTATGCTTGCAACACTGCCTATCTACCATTTTTACTCAGCCAGATGGGAAACCAAGTGCCATGGGGGACACCCCTCTCACTAGGGTCTGGTAGGCTCACTCAGGAATCAATTCACACCAAAAAGCAGGTTATTTTCCCTGACATGGTTTTCAGGGTGAGATTCAGTTTCTTTCCAAAAACAAAAGCCATATGGCCACAACACACAACAGCCTGGAGCTCCTCTGGCTGTGGGCAGCACAAAGATGACTCTGAGGGCACCAGGACAGAGCCAGAGCACCCTTGGCCCCACAGCAACTGATGGATGGTGGGTGGAGAGTACCAGGGACACTCAGTCAGGCCTTATGGTTTGTAAAACAAAATGCTACAACAGTAGTTTTACACTTTTTATGTGTAAACTCTTGCAAATTGCAACTGAAAAGGAGAGGACTTAATTTCTAACACCCATGAGCCAAAGCGCCCTTGACACTGCAACACAGTCTTTCCTGAGCAACTAAATTCCTTACCAAATTGTGTACAAGGAAACTGGTTCCAGACCAAAGAGAGAGGAACTCCCATTTTCTCTCTCAAGCATGTTTCTGTTGAGGCTGCAAATTAACACAGGCAGGGCCCTTCTCTGGGCAGGGTCCTGCAGAGCACTGTGGCCTCAGGCAGGTGCCTCCAACACAGTAAAATACCAACAGCCAAGGCAGTTTTTACAGGCTGGTCAGACACGTAGCTATGAATCCCCAGTGACTGCATGCACCACTTTATGGCAGGATACAGGAGGACAGAGCCTTTACAGGGCTTCTCTGTGCATTTCCCAAAATAATTGTATTCACCCTAAAAGCTGCATCTGGGAGGCAACCCTAAATTTCACCTCTGAAATGGCTTCCACTAAACACACATTTAGGTGCCTGCTTTTTGGCCATGATAGCACTTACCTGGTAGCAGTATTGTTATATGATCAGGGCAGTGCTTGACATGAACACAAGCGTTTAAGGGATGCAAAATTCAGGATTATCTTTCAAGAGAAGCTGCAGAAAATACACCACTTACTGCCCCAGTCCAGTAGCTGCTGCCTTGTCAGCAAGCAAAGCTGCCATTTAGGGATTAGAGGAGGAGCACTCACTCATTACCCTGGAACATCTGACATTTGTGTAGGACAGATAGGTTGACCAGAAAGGAGCCACTCTCCCTCCTTTTAAAAAATACTTATGTATTTTACTTTCTTCTCCTTCTTCCTAAATGTACTACTGAAATTGCAGGGATTATATGGAAATTTGGACATGAAAATATAACATTATCCAGAGCTAACTCCAGAACATTTACATCACTGTTCTTTTCACATATGTCTGTCCTTTAGAGTCCAGAGCAAGCAGTAGACTCCAAAGGGAGTTCATCCCACAAGTAGTAGGATCAACTCACAAATCATTGCCTCTGGATCCAGCATCCTCCAATACAAAGCCATGTCTGATATTTCCAGGAGCACAATCAGACCACAGTGACATTTCCAGCCAAGCAGAGATGAAGTTACAGGCTTGGTCTGGTCCTGTTTGGCTTCAGTTAACTGCCAATAAAAAACAAAAATGCAGAGTGGTCACAGGCCTGCTGATAATTTGGGATGTTTCAATTTGTGAAACAAGCTCCACGTTTCTCTCATGACTAGGCATGGAATAACAAACAGGCTGATCTAGTTTCACTGCTGCTTGGATTGTCAGTTTGATTTGTTCTCAGATGTTATAGGTTACATTCTGCTTTACAGAGACGTTCAGCAAAGCAGAAACACAGAGAGGTCCATGAGTTAACGACACGGTCTCATAAGGATTTCAGTCTCATGGTAGTTGTAAGCTTTGTCTGAAGCTGCAGCACAGTGAGCTTCTCCTGAGCCCTGTCCCTCCTTTTCTTTTTTCTTTCTGTCTCTCTCTCTCTTCCTTTGGTGGGGTGTATGTTTATAATTCCTAATGAATTCAACTCCCTGAAGTTTTGCCCCTTGCTCAAAACATTAACAAGGTCTTGCCCCTCTCTTCAGGCACTTATTTTCACAAAGCATGTTGGAACACAATTATCTTTGAGAACTGTGCTTTTCTGGTAATTTTGGATGAAATTAGTTGCCACAATAAGAACACCAGATGGGTGAGATTAAAAGGCACACATACATGTATAAATGGATTTATTTTGTAACTTTTTGCTTCCTTATGAAACCAAAGTAGAAAAACCCCAAAACCAAACACAACACAGAGAAGAGTGAAAGTTACTGAAAATAAAGATGAGACTAGAAACAAATCACAGCCAGCATGAGCATCCATTTAGTCACCATTCAGTGAATAAAGACAGCATGCTTTTTTTCTGTGGCTCAGTTGTCTCTAGTGGGATGTTCTAGTCTTGCAGAACAGACTCAGCTTTACTTCATTGTTTGACATTATTTTTATTGCTAACCTGGATGGCCCTGGGAAAAAAAAAGGATTTAAATTACAAAAAAAAAAAAAAATGGTTTGCAGACTCAACTAACTTTGTGATCCCATAAAACAGTTTGCAAGGTTCATAAAACCTCAAAAGCCAGAAAATCCTCCACCCCAGTTTCCTTCATCCTTCAGCCCCAGTCTCACTTCACTCATTGCAGGATGTTTTAAGCTCCCTCCTCTAACGGATTGTAACTTTTACACTCAGAGCTGATTACATTGCCTTCACTCTTTCTTGACATCTCCCTGCTGGACTGGAGCCTGCATTTCAGCAGAATCCCCCAGGTAATGAACCTGACCCTCCTGCTGCTGGTTGCCTGTGAATGAGAGCTGGTGGGGATATTTGGCTTTGCTCTGATGCCAAGAAATTGTTTGTACAACAGCATGTAAGTCCCTAATGTATTATTCTCTATTTTTCTTTTCCATTCTGCTGAATGAAGAGAAATCCTATTCAGCTCCTGGGCAAGGGGAGTGCACCCTCTTTGCAGCACCCCCAACTGGGTACCAAGTGATTTGGGGACAACAGGAAATAATTATATTTTAATCCAATCAGCAAGCCTGAAGCAGCCTCCACCTCCTAAGGGCCGCATTTTATGTTCCAGTAAAGTCCTGAAACAGGAATATTTTTGAGAGGGAAATAATTTACACTGAAATGCAGCCTGTGAGATTATTCCCTGATCCCTCAGTTCCTGGCAGATCTTGTGACCCAGGTCCATGTGTCCCATAAACCTGTGTGGCCAGTAGTTATCAGTTCAGGCTGCTGCCAAACCCTAAGCAGGCAGTTTCAAGCCTCTTATAGGAAACATAGTGGAGCCCCTGCAGTGAAAATGCCCTGGTTGTTTTTTGTGCCTGACACCACTACAAAGGTAGACACCTACAGGCTGTTCAGAGCAGAGGTTCTGGACACACAGTAATTAAATGAAGCTGAAATTGAATTTTCAGAGGCCCATGCTCACAGCCCTCACAATGTGCTTCTAAAACGGATTCTCTGGTGCTACCTAAAGTTTGCTTTGTCCTTGAGACAAACCTGCATGGTGCCAGCACAGGGAGATACCAGATGGTGTCTGTGGAAAGGACCCACCTGCAGCTGGGGCTTTGTGAAAGCTCTGCAGCAGGCAAAGGCATCACCACTTGACCTGGTGCCTTAGGCATTTCAAACAAGTACAGTCACTGCAGCCTCACAGGTCCAGGGCAGCTTTCCCACAGTGTTTTGCAGTGAAAAAAAGGCAGGATCTATTTCCATCCTTACTGCTTTGACAGCACTGCTAGAGACAGCACACCAAGTCTATGGCAAAGGCTGGAAACAGTCTCAGGAGCCTTGTCCACACCATCAGTATTTGCTGCATCTGAGGACTGGGACACTTGGTGGCCTTGGCCCAAGGAGCTTGCATGTGACCAAGAGGTACATTAGAAACAGAGCCTGCCAGCCCAGCTTCTGCTCATGAGGACAATTCAGAGAGACTGGGAAATTCAAACACTCCTACCTCAGCCCTACACACTGACAGCCCTGTGGCATTCCAGGAGCTGCAGAAGCCTATAAGGTAATTCTATGGGGAATAACCAGAAAAGAAACTGACTCACCAATGACAAAGTCAGGCCAGACTGAGAATATCAAAGGAAAAATAATGAAAAGGAGAATAAAATACTTCACAACTCATGCCAGTAAAAACGAACTGGTGACCTGCCTCCCTTGAACACAGGCAGAACTGCAAACTTCCTCTGTCTAAACAAAATAAAATCAACCCATGTTACTTTTATTAAATTAAGAAAGGTGCGCACATTGGTCTGAAGCAGGAACCAGCAAAAGAGCTTTAGCTCAAACATCAAAATGTTGGCAAAGATATCAGCAGCTCAGAAATGGCTGTTAGAGCTGGAGCTGTCCTCCAGTTTCTAGGCAGTGCTGCTGGGCCTCCACTGCCACCCACAGCATGGCACAGTCTTTGTCAGACTGTTCAGGGGCAACCAAAATACCCCAGGGGCAATCAGTGCTTGCCTGGGACAGCAGCAGAGGGAACCCACCCAGTGAGCATCATGCACACAGCAGGTACTCACTGGGGGTAACAGCAGGCCAGGGCACAGAGCTTGAGCTTCTCCCCTCCTCGGTAGTAAAAGGCTACTGAGATCTTCTTTGAAAGAAATGCTATGCAGATATTGTAAGAAATATTATGGAAATGCTAAATAAATCAACTAAACAGTAAACACTTGCTAATCAGTCTTGATGAACAGAAGCATAGTTTTAATTTGGATTTAGTTGCAGTATTAGTCATTTACAGAACATACATCCAGTATTAATGGTGGTGTTTCCTCTTCCCATAAAGTACGTTCAGGTTTTCTCAAAGTACAAACACATGCTTCCAAAGTCCCCTGAAGAAGATGCAGGATCCTTTATGCACAGCAGCTCCCATTGAGCAAGAAACCCTGAGCTGTTTGCAACATGGTATGAACCACAATGACTGCCAGCAGTCACAGACCTTTATCCAAATAGGGAATTTTAACTCACCGGAACAAATGAGTTACTTATGGGAAAGGAACCCCCCATTTTGCAACCACATCTAAATAGGCAGACAGGCTCTTTCTGCAAACCAATATGGATAAGTGGCTGCAATTTTCCTTAGCTGCCTTTAAAACACAGGCTTTATTTTCAGTTCAGCCAGAAATGACCTTGTGTGACTTCAGTCCCAGCCTCTCCTCCTCAGCCTGCAAATTCTTACTCTGCAATGGGCAGAAGGGCCCCGCTCACGTTCCCAGTGAGCTGCAGCCAATGCGCTATTTCTTGGAAAGACGGCGGCTGCCGGAGTCCAGGCTGCAGTCAGAGCACTCGGTGAGCTACATTCATTACATACCAAGAACAACTGAGAAAAAATAAACACTTCTCAAGTCTATGACTAACTGAAGCTGTAAATTTCAAACACTTATTACAGAGTCATGGCTTAGCAAAACAACACGGGACGTGTTACATATCAGAGGGTAACCTTTAAAGAAGGACTTATGCTCTGGGGAAAGTTTTAAAGCAGAACAGGATGAAGTTTATGTGCCTTTTTCAATGTGGTTCTTTTAATTAACCAAACTGTCACAGAAAATCATCCTAGAGGCCTGGATTCAATCCAGCCTTCTCTAACACACACGCCATCCTCCTCTCCACTACTGAAATATCCATACTGTATTCGTTAAATCATTAGGACTAGTGCACAATTTTTCAATATAGTTTTTCTCCAGCCCCTCTGTTTACAAATTTCCTCTAGGCAGATTGTGGGGATTTATCTCTCCTTTCATTTAATAGAGCCAAATATAGCTTTTCCCAAGGGACCAGAGCACCAGGTGCTTCCCAAACTGTGTCTTAACACATGTCTACTCAGTGTACACAACTTACTGCTTAGACTCTGTGCCTGGTCATTCAGGGCACGTGCCATGATTTCTGATCATGGCTACGTAACCTTACTTGACTGAAATACATTACCTTTGTTTCAAAGTTAAATAGCAAAAAAGTTCTATTTCTTAGATACAAGCATGTTGACCACAGGCTCAAAGTTCACTCTCCATCAACAATACAAATTCTGCCATGTGCAAGAACTTGCAAAAGAGCAGAAAGAGAAAGCTGCAAAAAGAGGCCAGATGGTAACTTAGCTTCTCATTCAACAAACTGTTTACAAACAGGTTTCAGCTTTATAACTGCTTCTCTGTACAATCATAAAGTGCAGCCACAGGGGCCTTAGAGTTAGATTTTATCCAAGATATTTGAATGTTCAGACCTGGATCTTGGCTTATTCCATCATGAAGATGCACATAAAGGAAACTCACACACTGTAGGGAGGATGAGGACAATCCCTAGTCTGAGAAAGTTTAGCTCTGTGTATTGGGGATGGGCCATTGTTCACTGAAGGTCACAGTTCATCACGTCCAAAATGCTCTCAGACATCTCTATTACAAGAGCAGCTGGGATGAAAACATACAGCAAGAGAAATATGTTGCACACATTTTGTTCTCTGTATTTTCTCTCTCCATAGGTTTTCTCAGATTCAATCAGTGAGAAAATCTGGCTGGTTGAGGAAATATGTAAACAGATGTGTTAAGCCATGCAAATATCTGGAAAATGTCTGTTCAGTTTAAGAAAGAGTTAACTATGGAAAGACTCAGTCAGTGACTGCAATACTTGCAGCAAGAGAACAACCTAATTTTATCATTCTTTGCCATCTGGATACATGTACTCTTAAAAGAGATCTAATGGATCAGCAAGGTATTTGTAAGTTTTTATCTATCAGTGGCGTAGCTGAGCTGTATGAGTATAAATAACAGACTTGTGTTGGTTACAAAATAGTCACTGCTTACCATGCTCACCAAGGTGCAGATGGCAGCTGTCTTTCTAGGTCTAGTTGTAGAGTGCAGTAGTGGAAACACAAGACTGGAAAGGTTTACCTTGTTCATGACTCAGGTTATTGCTTTGTATACACTGACAGGGCTATTTATTTTGATTATATAGAGTGGTTTGAAAGAACAGCTCACATCCATGCTCTTATTTTTAGTTTTGTTTTTGATTCACATTGGCTGTTGTAGATGCCCAGTCTGTTCTCCAGGTATTCACATGGAAGTGACTGAGACATGCCAAATTTACCAGCAGCTTCTCATTAGTGGCTCTTCCTTGATTATGACATCTGGTGAGGTTGATGACAATAACAGAAGAAAAATGTGAAGTTCAGTCATTTGGAAATTACTTAAGTGGAGGCCATTTTGCACAGTATGATGTTGAAATGTTAGGAATTATTGAGGCCAGATTTATAACCCAAGCAGTTTTACATCTGTATTTCATTTGTGAATAACCAATACAAAAAAAACAACTTTAAAACATTTTAATCATTTCCCAACTGACCAAGAGCTTCAAATATTCTGTCAGCAATATAACCTAGACCACAGAATTGTTCTTGTTGAAAGGAATTTCCAGAGTATCGTTATATGGCTAGTCCAACAAACCTGTCCTAATCAAGGCTGTCAGTATCTTACTTTTGTCTCTACAGAATGATTTTCAACTGCTGGTCAGTAGGAGAGATTCCTATAATACTCATGTATATGTCAAAGAGACCATTTACAGACTTTCAGCTATGAGGAAGGACAGCTCATATTTACCCTTCTTCAGTAATGGCCATCCTGCAGATTGTCCTGCTAAAGCAGCCTCTCTCCAAAACCATCCACATCTCAGCATGACAGAGTCATGCAGAAATAGGGTAAGTTATGTGAATTTGGTGGCTAGGCTATTACCAAATTAACTACTTTTTACAGTTATGCAAAACTATTCATTTACAATGATGCTTTTGGAGCTTTAGATAGCTGTTGAGCATGTCTGATCAATTTATGGCACACAGTGAGCACAAACTGAGCTTGAACTGTACTTAATGCCACCCAAATATTCTCCTTACATAGCACAGACACAAAACCTCAGCCAAAATTGTTCTCTATAACACACTTGATCAACACTGCCACACACAATCAACAATGGCCCAAGGAGCTGAGGTTAACAACTTCTCTGAAGCCATTTTATGAAGCTAGCCAGTGTAGCAAACACAGGTATGCATTGTTTTGCAATGGAAGTTAAGCTCCTAATCCAGTGCCTAATCACTTTCTTGAGTGCTCACACACAAGACAAAGATGCACTTAAATGTCCCCCATGTCCCTAGAAGGGCAAAAATAATAGTTCTTTCCTGACAAGGCAGCTCTTCTGCTTGCACACCATGTAAGGAAAGGCAATAAGCCAAAAATTCCCATCCAAGATACAGTAGATAAATAAGTAGAGTAAGAACATTCTTAAAGCAGACTCAGAATCATTTGCCAACAATAGATTTTTGCATGCATTTGAAGTCCATGGTTGGGTCATAAACCAAGATGCTCTGATTAACTTCAAAATTCCTATTTGCCAGTGTTATCACCTTTGAGCTAGCAATCATCTTTGTTACCTGTCTGCCAGACCTCCTACAGGCTGGGAGGGGAACAAGGTTTGATGAAAAATTGACAGGATTTTCTGATGAGTTTCTCTACTCCCAGAACTATCCTCCCCTCCTACAAGGCCCAACACTGCATTTGCAAAAAGCAAATTGAAGGATGAAAAGTTCCAACTATTTGCCCTTCTCACTGCCCTTTTTCTCTCCTATAGGCAGGAAAGCTGATTACAGTGACTGAAGTGATGGAAATTCAACTGACCAGGGAAGGGGGGTTCTTTGGACAGATGCCTGTTCCTTTTCAAGTAAATGTGTTGGTCTCTGATATACGACATGCGTATAATAAATGTAGGAGTTTTTCCTGTATTTACTTCTAAACCAGAATTCTCCCCTTCTCTGAAAGATTTACTATCTCGTTCTGGCCCCAAAGTTACAAGGATTCACTTTCCCTGTGCACTGGCTGTTGGGAGCCACACGGTTTTTCCTTGAGACCCCTTGAGCACAAGGGAGCCTGTCCTGGTTCCGCAGCTACCTCCTCCTCTCCATCCAGACAGACATCTCTGGCTCTTGCTTGAGCACATCATCGTTTGTCTGCACCCTTCCTTGCTGATATTACCACAATCTACCCATCTTTGGGCACCAGAAGGGAATAATGAGTTACACAGCACATCCAAAAGGAGATTCAAAGATGTAACATTGTGTACTTTGTCAAAAAGGGATTTTACCCCCCACATTATGAAGGACATGAAACATGGACCCCTGACTTGGCAGTGATGAGACCTGAATTTTCTAGTAAAGTAAATGTTGTCCAAATAAAAGGAGTAGAACATAATAATCAATTGTAGATAACACAAAACGCCCCCCTCTTCATTGCATCAGGGCTAAAGGGATCTCCCCTCACCTGAAGCATGCAAAAAATACCACATTCAGCCTGTAAAAACAAGCTCCTTGTACCCCAAAGATCTTGTGAGCTAATAAAGTTTGCAAGGCACTTGGAAGGTAAGTGGCACTCTTGTAACAACACAAACGCCTGTTTGAATCACCAGCTGCAGTTGAATGCCACGGGGCTGAGTTGTGAGCAGAGTAGCTGACCAGGAGCCTCATCTTGTTTTAGCAGACTGAGGCCACTCACAGAGCTTAATGCCTCCCTGTTGTCTTCATGCATCTTTCTGGGGCAGGCACCAAGTCTGAAGAGAAATTCTCAGGTCTGTTACCTATGTCAGACTGTGTGACCAGCAAAGCCTGATACGCAGAGCTGGTCCTGCAGGAGCTGAGCATCTCAGACAGCTGAGGACAGCAGCATAGCTGAGATCCTACTGGATCCCAAAGATCCTACTGGACTGATTCACATTCATTTCTTTGATCTCCCAATGATATTTTTAATTACTCAGGACTGTTTGAGCTGGAGATCTAGTCCTGATTAGCTCATGATCCAGTAAACCACACAGACCTACTCAAAACTTTAAGGCAGACCCCTGGAGTGAATCAGTGGTCACATATGCTCAAAATCAGAATAAAACTGTTTTGTTGAAGCAAATATGATTACAGAGAAAGCAACTGCCTGCAGTTAAGTCCCTAGAAAGACACTAATTGTTGGCAAACAGCAACTATTAGCAAACATGAAAAATGATAGTGTCAAGGTACACAATGTAATCATCTGTACACAAAACTGCAATATGAACCTTGTATAGCTATGAATAAAAGGCTTTGTTTGTTAAACTGGCCATTTCTCAACACTTGGATGAATGTGAACAAGTTCAAACATAAATCAAAGATATAAGCCAGGACACCTCAACACTGGTGATATGTCTTCAAGAGTCTGGACTGGACAACACCTTTCAAATAAAATATATTTCCACAATAGATGCTGTTTATTTTTCTCGAGTTCCTTGTTGGCAAAGATATCTACTGACCAATTTAGTTTCCATTGCTTGCAAATTTTCTGGCTGCCCCTTCTGATTGTAAACATTGGTGGAAGAATATTTATTTGTTTAGAAGTACACTCTTAGGAAGAATGATAAAAGCTATTCTTCAAAACCCTGAAGCATAAGCCAAATTTGAGAAGAAATTACTTTGGCATTGTCAACTCTTGTGATTTTTATTCTACCTCTTCAACATGCAAGACATTTTATCCAGAGAAAGTGCTAAGAAAAGCAAGTGGGAATCTTGGATTTAGATTTTAGTCTCACCATTTGCTGAATTTAAACCTGATAAAGTACCCAAGCACACTAGGCAGCCACAGCACAGAGGCAGCTTTGCAGCAAGGACACTCCAGAGGGGAAGATGACATGAGTTTGTCAGTGCAAATTGGGACCATGGTGCTGCTGTGGACATGGTTGTGGGCACTGAACACCAGGCTGAGTGCTGGTCACAGGAGAGAGAACCAACTTTTGTCCCATGTTTCCAAACATTGTTAATTTATAAAAGTCTAGAAAACTTGCCTCAGACAAATTTCCCCAAAATTCAGAAGGGAAATAAAAATAAGGCAACAACTGCAGCCTTTTTATTCCACTGTAATTATTTTTGAAGAAAAAACTGAGCTCCAGATGGCTGATTCATTTTAGCAAAGGTGCAAGGTTAACAATTTTCCTTTCTCTTTGCAAATGCTCATATTATTCAGGAGCAAAGCAGATTTGCTCATCATCTTCATTATGAATTTTTAGTTACAATACACACTAGCTCTGCAACTAAGCATTTTTTCATTGAACAAAACCTGAGTTGTATAAACCTGTCAGTGAAACACTTGCAATGCTTCCGACAAAAGAAAAATGCCTGGCTTCAAACAAAAAAAAAAAGGTGATGGAGATTTTTTCTTTATGTGATGCTTTCCTGTTCTATGGTCATCAATATTATCTGAGTGTCCTTGGAGGAAACCAGTCTGACATGATGCTGATTAAGAGAAAAGAGATTTCTATGTGCCTGTTGCCCTAAACACTGGTCAGCCTTTGGTGTCCCTGCCCAGTGCAGTGAACGTGGCAGAGGAGATTACTGCTTCCTGTCAGTTGTGCTGTGGAGTGGTTGCACTGGAAGAGCAGTCACTATCCTGTTAGAATTCTATCTCTTTTTCCCACCAGACATCCTGAGTTTTGAGTCCTTTCCCTTCCAGTAGATGATTTCTGCCTGAAGTTTATCCTGTGTGGTCTCCTGCCAAATTCTTTTCTAGCGGAAGTTTGTGGCCCATCAGGCAAGGCTTTCAAATTACTCACATTTGGAAAAGCCATCCTTGATTTGCCTGGGAATGCACAGCTTACAAATATCTTGTCTTTAAAAGTTCACATTTTTCATTTGCTTGCCCTCTTACAGAACTCCCAGGAAAAGTAGTGTGTAAGTTTGCAGTGTGACTTTGCAGTTGTGTGCTGCAAGGTTTTTGTAGCTACTGAAAACTCTGAACTCCTTTGTCTTCTCTACAGACACAAGAAAATCCAAGACAAATTAATTTTCTTGATGGGTAGGCTCTACCTGGTCCTTTCAAACTGCATGAAGTGGGAGTTCAGTATCAGCTTGCTGTAGGAGTAGAGTAGTGCATTCCCCAAGCACCTTGGACAATCCCAAGCAGAAATTAACCTGTCTGGGAGACAGGGAGAAATCAACCCCTGCTTGGTTCACTTGAGCTGTGTTCACAGCCAGCCCTTCAAGACAGGAGGGTAAACGTGGAATAATCTTGCCCTAAACCATAATCATGCTGTATTTCACACTTCAAGCCCAGACAAGAGGAGCAGCAGTGACTGCCTGATACTCTGATTAGCAAATCAGGAGCCCAGTTTTCCTGCTGAGCTGAGAAGCCAGTTGTTAATAACCAGGCTTTGGTGACTTCCAGATGGCACAACAGGAGCTGAAAGAAGACAATTAACAGGTAATTGCAAATAGTTTATCAGAAAAACTATTTCCATCAGTGGACAAAACAGTTCCCCATCAGGCTCCTCAAGTTCGCTAGACAGAAATAACATCCATAATTCTGGGCTTGCCTCTTCTTAAGTGATTTACTCTTCATCACTTTGTCCCTATGTTCATCCAGATAGTTTGACTTAGTGAAGCCCAGCTGAAGAGGAAAAATGCCTGTAACAAACCATGTACAGAGAGCATCAGCTGTGTCTCCCAACTGCCCACTATCCTCTTCATATGCTTCAACACAGAGCATTTATACACCCAGCCCCACTTAAACTAAAATGATCAAGAAGAGCTGAAACCACCCTTAGAACACTAAAGACCACCATCCAATGTAGGAAGCATTAAAATACAGGTCATAGACTATTGCTCCACAAAACATGAGCACACAGAAAAGGTAAATCTCATTTCACAGCTCCTCACAATTTTCTTTCCCCTTGATGGCTCAGCATCGGCTCCTAAGCCCTGCTGTCTGCACAATGCTATTACTTTCACCTCCCTTAATGTATCCTGCTCACCACTCCTCAGCCTCAGTGCCCCACAAACACATTTAACAAGCTCCTATGAAGGTAGGGTATCATTAGCCCCAGTTTACAGACAAAAGAGCAAGACAGCTAAAGACCACAAGCAGCTATGCTGAGAAACAAAGCACCAAGTTCTACCTGGTTTTAGGTGCCCACCCAAAGTGGGGTCAGCATAGCTCCTTCACACTCCACCAGAATAACACTAATGACACACATCTACCTGTCAGTGCCCTGTCATCTTGAGTGAAGGCTGATGTTTGAGGACACGATTTGCACAGTCTTTACACTGTGTTCCCAGGTTTAAACCAGCATTCACCATTTAGCCACACTGATGTTGTGTGCACAGCATCTTCTCAACTCTGCATATCCCCTCTAGACAGCCCCAAAACACCATGCAACCTTCTTCTTGTACATTCAACACACAAGACTCTGACAGTGATTAACCTGCCCTGTATGCAACCAATTACCCAGCTTTATAGGCAGGTCCTCAAGACTCCACATTTCACTTTGTCTCCATTAGGTCATCCATCATGATAAAAATGTCTGTCTTCAGCACTGGCAAATTCCTCTTGGGACAGGTAACTATCCTAGAGGTAGAGACTGTTTGTACAGCTCTCATCGACACACGTAAAGCAAAGAGGAGCAATCAGAGAAAGAAAGGCCAGAGAAGACATAATTGTATGAATCTGACCAAAGGAAAGTTAATGAAGACTGACTGGAAGAAATGGCTCCTAGACCAAGTAGGAGTCCAGGAAAAAGTGACAGATTTCCCATTATTTGAGACCATTAAAGGTAGCTTGAACAGAGTTTGGGAAGGAGTAATAGCCCTGAATTTTTGCATTCATCATATGCCAAATAACTACTGCAGAACTGGCTTGCTGCTACAGCACTTATTTTCTGTATCATTGTTTTGCAGATATTTCAGCTGCATAGAGGAGCTATGTTTTACTCAATTAGTCTTGTTAGGTGGAAAGCAGTATCCTACCCACTGCTGATCTTCGAATTCAGACAGGTCTCTCCTACTCCCTGCTGGCAGGTCTGCAAACAGTGCTACTAAACTCTTCTGCACCTCCTTCCTAGGCAGAGCACACGGTACAATGTTAAAGTGATCCTCCATATAAACATCACTGTATTACTTGGCACAAAGTACTGAGCCTTTTGGTGTAAACTGTGTTTTATTTCAACGAGGAAAACATCAGAACTACAGGAAGCAAAACATGCTAAACCAAGCAGCATATTCATACCCTCATGATCCTGATTTTCTAATTGCCCAAATCAGAGATTTAGTCAAACATGTAACAGGCTCCTTTTGTCCTTTAGGATGCCTTTGAGAGGGAGGAAGGTGACAGGGTGCTGAAGCAGATTGTCCCAAACGGTTCTGGAGTCTCCCTCACTGGACATATTCAAGAACTACCTGGGCACAATCCTCTGCCATGTGCTCTGGGATGATCCTCCTTGAGCAGAAAGGTTGGGTCAGATGACCCACTGTGACCCAGGCTGACCCATTCTGTGACTGAGAGGTCAGTGGAGCTGGCACTTTCCATATTACAGGACTGAAATACAGCCAGGACAAATGTTCCAGTCCTGAAGCCAGTCAAGGTGTACTGACACAAACAGTGCACACTGCTCTGCAGACCTGTGCAGATGTCACAGCAGAATTGAAGGAACTTCCAATTTCTACAAATGTATCTTCCTCTTGCTGTGAGATTTCAAAGAAGTTTTTTTCCAATGACCTTTCCCTTCTGCTTCTTAGGAATGTTTTGGATGGTCAGGTAAGAGGGGGAGCCAGCTCCCTTGAAACCAGCCACAACCTCACCACCCTCTTACACCCACGTGAACAGCTCCTTTGATAGCAGCTTTAGCTGTGGTGTCCTGCAGGAATCACCACCACCAGCAGAGACGAGAGACCGTGGTTCCCCAGAGTCTGCTCTGTATCACTTGAGAACAGATTGTTCCAGTATGGGGTACTGGTTTCATGAGACAGACAAGTTTGGGACATAAGGTGTAATTATAGTGCAATTTCAATTAAGAGTCAAACTGTGGTCCAATAAGGTTAAAAGGTCAGTGCTATATCTAACAATACAGCTGGATGGTGGTTTTGCACTTGGCTACAAAATGAAGGGAAATCCTAACTGGGCCAAAAATAGCCCTGTCTTCAGCCATGATTTGCTGCCAAGCATTGATCCCAGAGCAAATTCTGAAAGGATATTTGCTGGGATTTACAGTTTAGGCAATGCATTATGCACTCCTTTGTTATAGCAGGTTGAGGCTGCAACTTCCTCTCTTTCCAGAAAGATTTTTCTTCTCCACTCCTTCCCAAGCTTTGATTACAAAACAACTAGATGAAGAGATCCTCCTTTATAGAGAGTGTCTCAGCTGTCAAGTTTTACATTATGGCAAAAAAGAAAACTACCACATCATACTGCTGTAGCTTAAACAAGGATTTAAGGAGCAAACACAGAAGACAGACTTGCCAATTAATCATCAACAGTGGGAAACTATCTCAGAGCACCTCCTAGGGGATGAAGTCTGAGAAAACATCTGGCAGGGAATTGGATGAAGCACCAACTAGGACAACAAAAAAGTTAGCAGAGCATTCAAAAGGCAATAGAAAGGCAGTGTAACTTGTTCAGGCTCTAAAATTCCTTCAAAATTTCAATATACTCAAAAGTGTTGGACAGTGCTTAACATCAAAAGCTGGACCAAAGTGACATGAAAGAGTATATTAAGCAAGAGGTTGATTTGGAAACCAGCTGAAAAATGAGGGGGGAAGCAGAGGTCAGTAAATTCCCAAGGTGGCTGGAGCCCAGTACTGTAGGTGAGTCAGCCCTGGTACTACAACTGTTTCTTGGGGCCTATACAGTGGCTTAGGCCATACACAAAGCACAATATCTTTACAAGACTGCAAAGAAATGTTACACAGGAAAATTATTTTTATTCAAATAGATCCTAGCCTGGAAGTAAACTTTTGAGAAAAATTTGTGTGGTTGCTTTTTTGCAGCCATAGATATTCAGCCAAATGACAACAGATTACAGATTTAATAAAATCCTCAGTCTGGCTTTTCACATTGGGTCTGCAAATGTTCACACATGTCCATGAATGCGGCTAATCCCAAGGACTGGAGACAGAACAAGCCCTCCATCTGAGCCCCCTTTGAAAATAACCTCTGCCATCAACAGGAATACTTTATATCCTATTAAGATTTTGGCAGCTACAAATGGGAACTTGATTTTAAAGCTGGGCCAGCTACAATGTCAGATATGTGCTCACGTCAGCCAACCACCAATTTAAAGTGCAAATAGCCTTCGAGTACCGTGTACAAGGATGTCCAGGGGAGCAGACTCTCCATAGCCTGCTTCAGAAATAGAGGATACAGCTTGGGGAGAGAAAAGTTGAATCAGTCATGAGAGCAATGAATTTTACATCAGACTGGAATAGAAGGGCCTTTCCAAGCAAAGCAGACATCATAGAAATAATTGGTCTTTATCTGATGTCCACTAAAATCAAAGATTTATCTGGGTCAGGTAAAAAAACCATAACACTTGAGCACAGAGAACTATGCCAACAAGATCTGAGCAGAGATAAAATGGATCTGGAAGATAACATGAAATGCAGAATGCAAGGCTCTGAACTTCTCACTCACAGATATCATGGAAAAGGAGAAAACCCGGAAAAGTTAAAAAAACAATTGGCATGTTTTTACCTAAGTAACAATATCTGACCTGACAGAAAATTATGGGTAAAATCAAACTAATATGCTCCTTCTGGAATAGGCAACATTTTCACCCTGTTTAACAACACTGGTGAAAAAACTGAATAGCTCAGATATGCCTCCTGTCCAGGGATAATTTGCTTCCAAGAAACCTTTGGCAAAGTGGGCAATGTCTTCATATCAGAGGATTCTCATTTATCTTGGTTTCTTATGAAAAGGTTACTTATTTATCCAGAAAGTTGTCAAAAACTATTGTAATCTGAGTAGAAATGAATTGATTTAATCTTGTTCTCATTCATGAGAATTGCCATCCACTTAAGCAAGACAGATTTGCACAAAAAAAAAAGCACTGATTACTGGAGTATCATGCCAATACAGAAGTGCAACCTCATTAGCATCAGCACCAAGACAGAAATCTGTGGCAGCAATGCAAATACAATACTTTACCCAGCTCTCAGTTATAGTGCCTGAGCCAGAAATATGGACAGAATAAAGAATTTTAAAATTTGGGTGTGTGCATGACACTCCTGCATGTTTTGTGCAGCCCACAGCTGCACAAAACATGCAGGAGAAAACTGCCTTGCTTCAAGGCTGCTGGACAAAAAGGCTTCTCACTTGAGATCTGATTCAGTATGCCAAAAGGAAGACAAGCTGGTCCACAGGGGCCCAGAGCAGAAATGATTGAGTCAGAACCTTTACACACACTAACAACTTGAAGAAATTAAGGGAAGAGCCCAGGAAAGACTTGGCTGGCAGTTCTCAGCCTTCTGCACCTGACAATGTGAGCTGCCAATTTGTTTGGATATCTTGCCATTTCCAGTTTGATGTGACATGGGAAACAAAACTTCTTGTCCTGACTGCTATTTGAACCCAGCATTTAAATCCCAAAGGAAGAGGCTTCATTAAAGATGCTAGTTCCCAACACAAGACACATACCAAACAACACCCCGAGCTCTGGTTAATTAACCTTTTATCTCCTATAAGCTCTCTGCCCTTTTGCTGGAATCACATTAAGGAAACACCACTCTTGCTCCTGCACCTGGTTTTCCATCCTTCCCTGTGATCCCAGTGCCTTTGGCTCAGAGTCTGAATTCCCCATCTCCTCTAGGCCAGCCCTTGCATTCAGCATTCCTGCAGCCTGACAGCCAGATGTGGAGCACAGCCTCAGCACTACTCTGCTTCCCTTTTCACTCGGACTAAAGAGCTGCATTAGCAGTTGACATCTATTTGGTTATACCTTTTTAAAAATCATTTCACTTCCACACATGTGATCAACTGAAAAGTGCTCACAACTGCTGGGAAAAGCAGACAGAGTCTCCAGCCTGCCCCGTGGATGCAATAGAGGAGCCAGGACTCAATTTCTCACTAGGAATATCTCCAGATCACACTGGACACAAGAATCAGTCCAGGAAGCCAAGCTGCTATACACAAACCATAAACTATCTGTCAACACCCAGAACTGATCCTGCCCAACTTTCTAAATAACCCAGACCCACAAAGTCATTCTGCTATATCTCAGAACTCTGCCAACATTTCTTAGACTGCACATCTCCAGCTATCAATATATTGAGACCCATATTCTCTGTACACTTATATTTTAAAGGCACAAGCTGTGGCTGAAGGTGTGACCCACTTCTAAAGCCCTCCCTGCACAGAAGGTGTCAGAACAAGCAGCAGCCCACTGCCATTTCCATCATTCACATGAAAAAATCATTGCTCAGGAGGAGAGTTCACTGTTCCCAACAACTTCCTAATGTGCCTGATGCTGACACAGCAGCAGAGCACCCCAGGTAGGCTGCAGGACAACAGCAACTGGAGAATACAAATAAATTAACACCCAAAGCAAGGAATACAAGGAATACATAAGCATTTTAAATCAATGGGTCCTACAATGCCTACCTGGAACACTTAGAAAAACCAGACAAGTGTAGAAAACATGGAAATATTGTCCTGCAGTGAGAGATTAGTTAAGTCCTGGGCACATCAGTTACATAGCTCAGTTTAGAATCTGTTTAAACTGAACTAGGAGTGCATGTCCTGGATTTGGATAGTACTTTTAATTTGTACAGCTTTCCTTAGGGCTTCAGAGATCTTGAACACTAAACATTAAAAAAAACAAAAATTGATGAAAGATTGCAGAACTGAAGCCCTAAGAAAAGAGGAAAAAAAGACAGCAATATACCCAGTACTTCCAGTCTGGTTACAAACTGCAGTGAACAGCAAACTTTCCAAATTCTTTTGAAATATTTGAGTGCTGCAGGGATAGCATGATGGATTTAGATTCAAGGCACTGAAGAACTATCCAACAAAACTAAGCCTTTGATTTGCACTCAAGTAAATCTTCCTCTGGATTAATCTGCCCAGCTCTGAGATAACATATAGATTTTTTTTTTCCTTACACAGTGTAACATAAACAAATCCCCCACATGCAGAGAGTGGTGGGGCAGCAAAAAGAAAAGCAGTTTGTACTTTCCAAGGAACGGAAAAACACTTTGTCATTCACTCCAGAGTTTGGCTTTCAGAAGTGCTGCCAGGGCATTGAGTGTTTGATATTATCAGTCTGCTACCAAGAACTTCATTTAAGCACAGGGAGCTGCTTGCATCGCTGGGTGATTCCCAAAGCAGTAGGGGTCTGGGTAACATCACCTCCCGCACTCCTGCTCTCCCTCTGTTAAACAGGACAGAGGAACTGAGCTCCAGCCTGAAGAAGCTGGTGGGTACTCACACAACTGCATAAACTGGCATTACTGGCCCCCCGGGGATATGAAAGCTATGAAGGCAGGCTGGCAATTTTTCAGCAGTAAATGAAATCAGCCTTTACAACTGGTCATCGCTTTTTTACCCTCTTCTCCCGTCAGCAGCGGTCTGATGTTCCACTGCTTGCTGCAGGAACAAGACTGTGTTCTAGGATGGACCAAGGTGCAATGAGTTCTTGTCTAACCTGTACAGATCCTATAGAAAAAGACATGTCTTGATTTCTGGTCCTGAATTCTACAGTCAGTAAACGAAACCTCCACAGTAATACACTCTGCCAGTCCTGGCTGGACTCTGCCCTGCGATGCCCTTACAGCCCAGCCAGTGGCCAGGCTGCAGGGGCTGCCTGGCCACAGCCCCTCTGCCCTGCAGGCTCTGCCCAGGGCAGCTCCCTGGGGCTGGGCTCAGACGCAGCCCCTGCACAGAGCCCGCTGCCTGCAGGCTCTGTGGGAGCACACGGGTGCCGAGCTCTGCAGGGGGAAAAGATCTCAGCTCCTCAATTGTATGCTACAAAATCCCCGCTGTGTCTGTTAGTTTGTTTTCCTCACCAGCAATTTTTTAGGAGCAGCTGAGCACTTAGATTGCCCTTTCCCTGGGACTGAAAGCCAAGCAAACCCAGCTAGCACACACAGCTGCTCCTTCATAGGAGGATGTTTTGCATCTGGCTAGATCAGTCCTCGAAAGCACGGTGGGAAAACACACTTGGATAGCGGTCAATTAACACAACAAAAGACACTTGAAGTAGTCCTTTGCCTGCTAAATGCTATCCCTGCAGCCAGTCTTCTGGGTTTCTACCGCATGCTTTTTCTTCATGCAAGGGAAACTTATCTATCCTCTTCTTGGCACACCTCAGGCAGCACACTACTTCCTAAAGGCACAGCCCTCTGGCTGGGACAGCCAAACTGAGCCCAAGTCAGCAATGAGGGTTCTTCACGCAGTTTCTGCTCAGAGGCAGGTTCCATTGCTGACAAGCCTTTGCCAAGTGACTGCGTGTGTAGTGCACTGTAGCAGCACTTGTGGAGATCGCAGGTGCTGAAGACTCTTTGGCTCTTAGTCTGATGCACTCCAACATCTTTTCTCACATGGCTACACTGAAACACCTCTCAGCAGTTACAGAACTTATATACCTTCATGGAAACTGGGTCATGGACCTGCACTGACCATCCCATGACCACCCCACCTGCTCACAAAGGCAGGATGGAAAAGCAAACCCAGACCTGTCAGGTATCAAGATTTCAGCAACAAATCACAAGCGAAAATCAGTAGGAAAGGCAAGAGACCCAAGTCTTGCAGCTCTCAAATCCACTCAAATTGAGACAGATCTCTGCTGAAGATAGGCTGCAGTGCTGCCAGGAGGGAGCATGGACAGACACACTGGCTGCTGTTCAGGGCAGCTTCCCACACCTGAAGGGCACCCTTTTTACACTCCTTTCCAGCAATAGCTGTACAAACAGACAGAAGGTTACAGACATCAGCACATTATGTGGAAAGCTAAAGGAATCAAGAGAAGTAACTCAAGCCAATTATTTTACAATGCCCCTGGCCTTCACTTACTGCACTGTGAATAGACTGGTAGGGAGAGAGTGGAAAAAGCAGACACCACCTCCAGCTCAACATCCATTAGAACTGACTGCTTAATAGGGAGATCCTGAATTCAGGGAGTTCAGGCAAGTATGGCATTAGATTAAGCCTATATTTACATCTGTCCCAGAGGGTCACATTTCCTGTACTGCAAACCCCACAAGAAGGGGTAATTAGATTTTTCCTTTATTGATGTTTGGCTCTGTTACAGAGGCTTTGGCTTTTTGTTCCTGCAGGAGCTTCCCTGGGGAAACTATTTTCTTGAGTTCTACTTTCTCCTTCTGCCTGGCCTTAGCCTGAGCAAGGCTCACAGCAGGCCCCCAGCCTGATCCTCAGGAGGTGTCCAAGGCTGAGGCTGGCCAGGATCCCTGCAGAGACCAGCCTCACTTAGCATCAGGCAGCACCTTGCTGACAGACACGCTCCAAGGGCAGGCAACTGCACAGCAACTGATCTACAGCTGCTCATTCCACGCCCTATGGAGAAGAACACCCGCACAGGAGATGTCTCCTGTGCATTCCTGTGACGCAGTGAGAATGTGCATCCCAGAGGTGCCAGCCTGGACAGAGACTCCCTGCAAGGCTGAGACTCCTCATTAACACACCAAAGCCCAAAGATGTGGCACAGGGTGCCCACAAGCCTGCAGATGTAGCAAATTAGACTACTTCCCTCCTAGACAGTGCAGCTGGCACCCCCATGCTAATATCTGAAGTTTATCCAAAAGGTTAATGGGCAAGGAGTTAAAGTTGTCTCTCATCGTGCTCTCCTCACATACATCATTTCAGCCTATAAACTGTGTGAGCAGCAAAAGAAGTTCCTGAGAAAAATCTAGTGACTGCATATGACCTTACCCCTGCAACACATTGTCAACACATTAATTCACTTCTGGATAAAATTCTAATAGATTCTGACCTCCAGCACCAGGAGGACTTTCTTCAACAGCCACACGGCCCAGCAGCCTGCTCCTTTCTTTATTCAATGCTTGCAGAAACTTTTCAATACAGTCAATAGCAGGAGCATGCATCAGTTTCTTCAAATTGCTAATTCTGTCTGTAGATACTTCTTCCAGCTACTTGCCATCCATAAAGAAATCATTTGGGAATATAGCCGTGACCACACTTTACTGGGAGAAACACACTTAAGTCTATAAATGTCAATGTTCACCTTGAAAGGTTGTGTCATTGCAGGAGATAGTCACAGCTACGTTGACTACTGGCTGAGTCTCTTGACTGTCACACAACTGGCTCCAGAGAGGCCAGGCAAGGTTTGTTTTGCTGCCCTCTTAAGCAGAGCACAACAAACATTAGACAGCAAGGAGATGAGAGTGTGCAAAGGGTTCAGAGCATGGACTTCAGTCACACAGCAGCAGCATCCTTCCATTCTTGACCCCTGTGACATGTTTTAACAAAATGTAATGCATTGTACAGATATAGGTTCTGCTAAATCCAGGCTTGAGATATGATAAGCAGGACTCAGCAGTGCTGTGGAACCCAAATTCCTGGTGGAGCTGGGATAGTGGCAGAGTCCTCAGCAAAGGCACAGAGTCTCTGTATATGCCAAGACAAGGCACAAGAGAACCAAGTGGTTCCAGCAAATACTGGGGAGCGTGATGGAGGAAAGTTTGAACGTGTATGTCACACAAGTTTCCCTGAAGGAACCCCAAGTGGCATGAAAAGTTTGTGACCCTGTGTTGGCCTAAGTAGCAGCAACCAGAATCATCCCACTGCACATGGCACAACTCTCACCCCAAACACCCCACCCAGAGGTTATGAGCACACAGCAGCTCATACCCAGAGCAGATCAAGTAACAAATGTATAGAAAGAATCACATTCACCCAGGTCTTTCCCAGGGGCTTTGGAAAGAGTAAGGAATGAGTCCATGAGACAAGCTCAGCCACCACAGGAAGAAGAAATGCCCTGGCTGCTCGCTGGGCTGACAATGCCAGCATGACTCAGTCCCCAGCTGCAAGCAGAGCCCAAGCCAGAGCAGCCAGATGGAGAGGACTCAGTGGGCTGGAGCTGAGGAAGAGGACAGCCCATAGGAGACATTGCAATTCCTCTGTACAAAAAGCCTGAATTACACGCTCTCCTGGGATCCAAGGGACAAAGCTCAAAGCTGCTCATCTGGCAGCAGTGAGACTCGAGCAAGGAGCATTGCAGGGAGTTTGGAGAGAGGTTGCTTTTGGGTAGGTCCTATACAAAATTAGCCTTTTAACCACTACTGAGAAAGCAACTGAGCAGAACAGCATTTCTGCAAAACTACTTCAATTTTCTTGAATTTACTTCCCTACACAACACAGCCTACAAATATCTATTACAAAGATCTTTTAACAAATAGAACATTTACACCTCTTAAAGATATTGCAAAACCTAATACACAGGTTTACTTCCAAACTAATGGAGGCAAAAAAAGAACCCCATTTCCCAAGCCATCCATCTGTGCTCAGGCTCTACCCCAGCAGCTGTAGAGCTTCAGTTCTGCCTAATACCTCTCCAGATTTATTGGATGCCCTGTTAAAAAGCACTGATTGTTCCCTGTTGCGGTATTTTGCCATGGGTGAGGAATGTGGGAGGGATCCATAATATTTTTATGACTATTATATGACCTTCTGTTAACTTAATGGGATAAGTCACAGGGCCCTCCCAGAGAAGAGGGCAAGGATCCCTTGAGATGTATGCTCATGGAGAGGCATAGAGGTCAAACCAACAGGGGAGCCTGACCACTGTTAGGAGTTTTAATTATGAATTATGGATCTAGGTACTATGGGTTGCTATTTTGGGAGCTGCTAAATTAACATGCAAGTAAGAAACAGGAGGATCTTTTCAAAAGATAGGGCACTTCCACCTCCCACCCATTAAGGGATGGGAAATTTTTAAGTTGCAACAGCAGTGATTTGTGGTGCCTGATTTATCAAGGCCATAGAGCACCAAGGCAAAATCTTGCCTTTGCTTCTGTCTCTCCTCATGCCAAGGGAAAAGCTAATCCCCCAGAAAATCTCTAAGCAGCACAGATAATATTTCTTAAAATAAGATATCATCTCCCCTCAGTTCACTTCTCACACTCTGAGCAGTAAAATTGAGTGGCTTCTGACTGAAGCCGGATGATGCAACCTTGTCTCATAACAAAATGTTGCTAGATTCAGGCTGAGTGTTTTGCAAGCAGACATAAATCTAAAGTGAGAATAACTTCTGCTAGAAGTGCAAATATGAGAGTAAGAAAGCTTGGAGTCATTAAAAGAGAATTTTTCCTCTGGTCAAGACTACTGTTTTCTGCCTTTCTGAAAAAGGGTAAAATTGCCTTTGAATTTCATGCCAGAGTTGAAACAAGTTTTATCATAGGCTACAGGAGATTCACAATCCTGTGCTCCCCAATCATAGGAAATTTCATATCCATCAACTAAATAGCTGTGCCACAGCTATTCCATAAGGATGTTAAGTGACTGAACTAGGGACACTAAGTGAAGTTTGGATCTGCTCACACTGAGAGGCAGCCTTAGCATCAAAATAGGCATGCTAAGCCCCAGCTCCTCTCAGGGCTCAGGATACCCTGGTGCAAATGGGAAAACCCCATTCCCAGGAGAGCGATTGGGGTTTCTGGGAGGCTCACTGTGGCTGCAAAGAGGGGAGGGTTTCAACACCTTTTCTTAACAGAGCCCTGCTTTATTAGGAGCCTGGACACTGAAATTACCTTCCTGGGAACTGCTGCTTGCATCGACTCAAGAGAAACTGGCAGTTGGGTGCAGAGCCTGCTTGAACCTCAAAACCATGCTCATTTTCCCCAGCTGCTTTTTTTTTTTTTTTTTTTTTTCTTTTCCTCGAAAGCAAAA
>VYXF01008895.1:840772-925250 GCA_013397295.1 Polioptila caerulea
TCCAACCCCTGTACTTTTTCCCCACTTGTTTTTTTTTTTTTTTTTTTTTTTTTTTCCAGCAAAGCACAAAACAGGCTAGGGAGCCAACAAGTTTCTTTTCAGGGCCAGTGGGTGGGGAAAGTACTGTTTCATTCTCTCCATAATTAAAGCACATCTATCAGAGCACACGAGGGCAATTTACCTCCTCAAGGGGAGGGAACCTCTGGCACTCAACCTGTGGAAACAATCAGGGGCCGGCAGGTGATCCTCAAGCCCTCTCTGCTTGTGCAGGGGCAATCCCAGCCATGGCAGGGTAGCACCCACTGCCCTTCCTGCTCCCAGTAACCACAACTCACAGCCAGCCTCAATCAGCAGCTACACAAATCTACCAGGCACAAGAGTGAGGAGCAATAATTTAGTCCCAGTTACATCACCAGCTCAGGGGAGCAGCACCATCTCTGCCCAGAACCCCAACACCACCAGCAAAGCCCTTGCTGGTGCAGGATGACCAGGGGAACAGACTCTGGAGCTTGGAGAGTTATGTGCTTCAGACTCATGACAGTTTAATTTACCCTGCTTACAGTTACTAAGGGAAGAAATGAATTGCACTGAATGCAATATTTCTGCCAAATATATTTAAGGTAAGAAAAAACCTTTCAGCTGGAACCAAAGATGTTTGTTATCAGAGACCACCTCCAGCAGGCCTTTCAGATGAGAGGTCACTAGAGCTGCAGCAGGTTGTGTGCCACTGGAGATGCTGGCAGAAACAGATCCACCCCATTCCCTCCGTGTGTGTAGGTGTGAGAGGAAGATGAATGCATAATTGACTCACAACTGTCATCAAATGGCTTTTTTTTTTTTTTTTTTGGGGGGGTAGGGGCGGGGCAGGGAGGCTGTTCACTAAGGGAGGGAATAGCAAAAAATAATCTCCTGGGTGCTCACTTGAGAGACATAAGCTAAAGCATTGCATTAAGAAATCTCAGGCCTAACTCTGGTCAGGCTTCTGTGGTGACTAAAAATTTCCAAATCAGGATAAATATAGACAGATATATATATTCCATAAGACTGGGTTGTTTTTGTAATTTCAAGTTTTATTCGAGTAACAATGTTTGAAGAAAGGCCTGAATCTGATCTGGGTTCATATCCAAAAATGACCTCAATTTCTGTTCCTTCTGCTCACAGCAGGAGACTCTGGCATTCATGGTCACACAGCCAGGCAAGCCCTAGAGTTACCTCCAGCCTCCTCTGTTTTCCCTCATATCACCCCCTTAACTTCCATACATTTTATTCCATCCTCATTTTTAGCTTTCTAATTCCATGGTGGCCTCTCAAACATACTAAATATAAATGTGTGGACCCAGCTATGTAAATAAAGTGGCCCATGTGGTGAGCACACATGAGGGCAGGGGGCCTTTCCCATCGATGGGAGGGCTGAGTGCCAAGCAAATCCCAAGCTCTGCACTCCTGCACGGGGAAAGGGAGCCTAAGATTTAGGAGCAGTCACAACTTATCTTGAAGCAGCTGATATTTTTTTCTGCCTAGGGTAGAAAATTGCAGACATTGGCACACCAAGATCTGCCTCCATCACCAGGAGATGGAGACATGGAAGAGACAGGGTCAGGGGACAGGGAGATATATAGGGAGGAATTTTATGGATAAGTGACATGTAACTAGAAGGAATTACAGTCTTACTCTTGTGTTGCTGATATATGTGCACATCAGTGCTCATTGGGGTGCACACCTTATGAGTTGGGTATAATTTTTTTGAGTGACTCCTTTGTTCCTTCCTGAAACAGAAACACCTCACACTTGAAAAATTAGTGATGAGACAGTTCAGGATGCCAGACAGCTGTGCCTCCATTTCCTGTGCAATAGCCCTTGGTGGCAGGGGATCTGCCCCTCTGTCAGGTGAGGGGATGTGTCAGGGTCTGCATGGAGGGCGGTGGGACTGGGTGTGAGGGCTGTGAGCTCTCCCTGCTGCTCACCCTCCGATAGATAGCAAGTGGCCCACAGTGAGTCTCTTCTGACTCAAGAGGTTTTCAAGAAGCTGAGAGTCCTCTGTGCCATCCCATGAGGGCAAAGGAGCAGGAGGGGGGTGGTCCAGGGCACACAGCTTCCTCAGATTGTGACTTCTCAGGGTGGGACAGTGAGAGCATCCAGGCTCTGGACCACTGTCACACTAACACAGCACTGAGCCTGCTCCTAACCTTCACCAGGAACAAATGAGCCCATATTCAGGGATGGGATCTCAGTGCAAAGGGAATACGACATAGCCAGTGGCACACAGGACTGCAGGGGATGTCCAAGCCAGGCAAATATAATATATGGCAGGAACTTATTCCCATTACCACAGACTCACCTGATGTCATGGACAAATTCAAATTTACATCCCAGCTTTCCAGACAAGGCCAGGACTGTCTCCTCCCTTCAAATCACACTAGCCACAGCAGGATTCCAAGGTTTTCAGAGGTAAATGCCCAGTGCCCAGTGCCTAGGCTGGGAGACCAAGTTGGCATCTGGGGTCTCTCCAGGGTCTTGCCTGTCCTCACCCAACCTCCATCTCCAGGAGGTCTGTCCCCTTTGCTGCTGCTTCTCCTTGCTCTCAACCTTTTCCTATTCCCAGCCAGAACTAGGGGTGATGTGACCAAACTTCTGGTTTTAAAGCTATTTGCTTGAAACTCTTTCAGACAGCACAGTAAAGGAGGAACTGGATCCTGCTATGCTTGTTTGCTCTGCAGCCTTTTGGAGGCAACGCCAAGTAAAATGAAGCCCCAGAATAAATCCTACTAACAAGAACGCTTTTACAAATAGCCTCAGCTACACAACTTCCAAGTCCTTGAGCATTTATACATCTCCACAGCCAAAAACATATGTTTTGTATTGCTTCACATAAATCTCCCTGGTTATTCATCTACATAAACCCTTCTATAAATTGTTCACTGGGACTTGAAATGCAGCAAGCAGGCTCTTTGATGTGTCTCAACCCCCAGGTGCATCAATCACTGCTGTGCACACCTTGTTTGCTCCCATGCAGGGAGAAGTCACCAGTCCCCTTTGCCAGAAAGGAGGGCAGAGAGTCAAATGGTTTTGATGGATGGATGAATGTCTGTGGGATAAAGCTCATGCACACAGTTTATACTGAGCTACTAGCACTCCCTCTACCTACTTACTAATAAAACACTGCTCCACCAGCCTTCCTTATGAAATATACTCCGGATCAAGAGCCTGCACATGAATATTTGATCTCTTTGTGAGCTACTTTTACACTACTGCATTTCCTCCTATGGTGGCAATTTCTCTCTCTACAGGAATAAGTGAAATAAAAGCCTTACTTTGTGGTGTTAAGGTGTTATTTTAGTCTTTTTGCAGACCTGCTTCACAGAGGTGGATCTCATCCTTTATCATTACAGCACAACTTTTACAGGGAATGAAACATGGGTTTAGGTTAGGGTTTAGCTAAGTAAGTTCCTTGATTGAGAGCTAGCATTGTATTTCACAAGGGAAGGGAAGACTCACAGGCAGGCAGGCAAGATTCATCATCCTTGAGTAAGCTGTGCTGCTGACAGTGCAGTGTGATACTATGTGGATCAAGGCATCACCCTGCCTAAGTTTCCCCATTCCAAATGAAAAATGTGACACAGCACTCCTGTTGTCTTATTGTTGGATGTCAGTGATAAGAGTCAGCCTACACATACAGAACACTGTAACATGCCACACTGCTCCAGGGAAAGCAACCCCTTGTGAGCACCCTCTCACAACACCTGTATGTGGCTGCTGCAAGTTGCTGTCTCCCAGGGTGATGGCAGATGATAGAAACTTTTTTGTAGAGTGGAAGTTGGAGGGATGGAGAAGTTGGAAGAGGGGAAATGGAACCTTAGAGCAGCTTGGCCAGCAATTCAAACGCCTACTGTGACAGCCCAAAGCTCATATCCACTGACAGCTACTGAAGAAGGAATTGCCTGGCTTTGGGAGCAAGCTCCAGTCTTTATTCAGGAGTCCCAGCAGCAGCTGAATGCCAAATTCAGACAGAAGATGTGTGATTGATTTCATCTCTTCTTCAGCTCTGTACAAATAGGCTGAGGCTATTCTGGACTATCTCACAGGTAATTTTTCTGCCTATGCACTGCTGCTGTGTAGTTACCTTTGGTGCCCCCTGGACTCTGCTTTTTTGTGACCTGTGGTGTGGGGCTGGACTTCTTTTATGATGGTCAGCTGCTACAAAAACACATTGTTATTATTAAAGGTGGGGATGGTCTTTCAATCTTCGATGACCTCCCTATTTGATTACTCCAGTCTCATGGGACCTCTTGTGGGGTGAGGAATTTTTCAGTGTCAGTGGGAAAAGTGGATGTGTGCTTACTGGATCCATGTGAGGTTAAATCCATGGCCTTCACATCCAGATCCCAAGCCATGCCCATATTGCAGTAAGTGATCCTACGCACAGCCTTTTGCATCTGCTCTGCCTACCTGTGTGTGCCTTACTGATCACTTGTAGCTGCCTCTTAGACAACGCTAACCAACATACTCACCTGCTAAAGGACTTCCATCAAACTCAGACTCTAGGAATGATTTAGACTTCAGCTCAGACATGGAAAAAGGAGATGAATCTATTTTTAGTGTGATAGTCCTTTGAGAGGCACTGGTGCCAATTTCAGCACGATGAGTCTCCCTCACGTTCTGCAGCGGACTGATTCATGGTAGGGGGTTCCTGTATGTATGGGCAACATGGTCTTTGTGACATGTCATCTTTGAACACGTCTGGAATTCCCACGGTTATTGTATGTTTGCAGGTCACAGCAAGCAAGTCGGACTAAGCCCGTAAGAAGGAACGAGAACCGAGGGGCAGCAGGCAAAGAGGACATGCAGGGACTTGTGCAGGGTGTAGCCATGCCTTAAGATCACATAAGTAACTCCCTCCATGTTTCCCTTCCCTCTTTACATGCAAGTTGAGATCTCCATTTATCCACCTGATCAGTCTCACAAAGACCAGAGATTCCTAAGGAAGAGGGACAAAGCCCCCAAGTCCCCACTGCCAAGGCCAGCACTGAGCTGTGCTCCCTTTGCCCTGGGCATACCACTGCAACCCCGTCGGGCTGAGGTCCCCCCTCGCCCACTCCCTCTCAGAGAAGCTCCGTGGCTGTGTTGCCTCACAGTGGAGTGGAGACAGTCCCACAGGAAAGGGATTGTACCTGCCTGTGCACCAGGCACATCCCTGAGGAGCTCCCTGGCAGCTCTCTGGACAGAAGGCTCATATATCTCACTGGCTGGCATCCTCTGCCCCTTGTAAATTTGGGGGAACACCTCCCTCCCTGTCAGGCCTCTGCTGCCTTCACAGTATTTTGCAGCTCCCAGCCCCACTCCTGCCTCAGTTCCTCTAACCACTCACACTGCTGTCAACAAAGAAATTTCACAGGCAGCTGAGAAGTGCTGAGATCGAAGGTATTTCTTGCCTTGGGGCTTAGATTTGGAATTGCTGCCTTGACCTTACTCTCAGCTCTCCTGATGTCCCCTCTCCCTAGTTCCACTGGCATTCCTTGTTCAGCTTTTACTGTAATCCCCTACAGACCATGCATTTCAATCATACAATTAGAAATAATACTATTAGTAATAGGAAGCAAAGATTTAACTTGGGAACTTTCTTTCCTCTGGATTTTGAGTCTATTTCTGCAGTTTTTCTCTGCAGTTTTCTGAGCTAGAAATGTGTTTTCCTGGAGAGTCTTGCACAATCACGTGGTTCTGGGAGCTGGACACCAATCTCTGGGAGCCCTGCTGTGGAACTGGAGATCAAATGCATAATAAATAAATGTAATTTTGATAGTTCTTGTTATTACAGCTTAGTTTAAGAAAAACACATGGGTTTTCAACACATATATACATACACTTGCCTATGTATGCACATATCCCGATCACACATCTCTCTGCCAAATACTATGTAAAATGTCACAAGCTGAGCACACATTGCTCAGCCCACCCCCTTGGAGAGCAGAGCAGCACTGGGATGGGGATTGATCCCAGCTGTACAGAGCTGTGCCCCACTCCTGGGGGATGGCCAGCCAGGAGCCCCTCACACATGCTGCCCCAGGGAACTGGTATTAGGCCACATTTTGGAAAGCCTCTAAGGTTGGTGTCAAACAGGTGACAGCCAAATGAGAGAAGGGAAGTTCATGCTGACATGCTGGGAGGTCACTTTCCTGAGCGAGGGGCTGCGGTGAGGAGCTTTGCAGGTTTCACAGGAAAACCAGAAATCACCAGCAAGTCAGAGTGACAGAGGTGCTGTAGAGGTCTGTGAGATCCCCACAAGTGCATCAGATGTGTTTCTACATCCATTTTCTGCTTGAGATTGCCTTTGCCACAGAGATACCAACCTCAGCCCTCTTCCCCGGTATCATCCCCACATCACCCCACACCACCGTGTGTCGTGAGTCTAATCAACACTGGATGCCTGGACGAGAGCTCAGCCCCAGCCATTGCCAGGCACAAGGCACAGCCAGGCCTGGCCCCAGGATAAATGAAGTGTCTCTGCAGTTGTGTCAGCAGTGAGAGGGTCCCCAGGAGGGGCTGTGGGTACAGAGGTTCTTCACCAGCCCCTCCAGCTCCGCCTCTGCTGCTGCAGCCTGCAGCGCTGGTGCTGCGCCCCAAAGCTGCCTGGGGCTGGCTGGGCTGATGTGGGCAGTGTACTGCTGAGCCCTGGCATTTCTGCCGGGCTGGCAAATTCCCGGAGGAGCAGATGAGAGTTCGGCAGCGTGTGGACCGCTTTGATCGCAGAGCATAAAGCAAAACAGCCCAGTTGTTGATTTGTGTTCGCTGCAGCTCTGGGCTCTCGCCGGTCCCTCTCAGATCCATGTTGTGGCTATCATGTTTTTCTTGTTCAAACTGAAATGCCCTTTCATCCCCACCTTGCAGAGGGCTGGCTGCAGCCTGCCTTGCACAGGGAGCAGCCGGGCTGCTGCAGTGGTGGGGTCCTGCTGTCCCCTGCCGGGCATCCCCAGCACGGCTTGCAGGGCTGCCCCAGGTTTGGAGACTGCAGAGGGCATAATTGCCTGTTATAGCAAAGGAAGAGGTGGCACAACTAAGATTTTGTCTTTAGCTCTGCTGATTATGTGACTTCAGGCAGCCCCTTGCCATGTCTTCCCCTGGCTCAGGAGCGGAGGGAGATCTGCCAAGCTCGCCTCAGGATGCTGTCAGTACATTCAGACTGGTTTGGAAAGCAGTGGACCCCTGGGGATACAAGGCAGAGTGAAACTCTTGCTGACTGCAAGGAGCTATTCCTACCCCGTGAACTCACTGCAGTTCATCGGTGCTTCCAATCACTGGGTCCACCTGCCATCAGCCTGCTGCTGTGACCGTCCCTTTCCTCTCCATGGCAGGGGACCTGGTGGAAAGACAGCACAGGGAGGCAGCACCTGGCACCACTGCATAGGCTCTGGGCAGCTGCTTGCTGGCTCCCTGTCCTCTGGTGGACAAGGGAGAGCATTGGTGCCAGTCTGGACACTGGACACTCTGGTGGGAGCACCTCAGCTGCTGCTGTGCAGAGAGGGGGCCAAGGCTGCCGAGCAAGGCTGCCTGACATGGTGGTTACAGCTGAGGGCTGAGGAGAGAAGAGGAGGTGAAATATCAGAAACAGATTTCCAGAGCATTGCCCAAGGCAGTTTGGGAACTGTTTTTATACTTTGGGCCAGCTAAGTTAAGCATGCTCCCGTAGGTTTCTTCCAGAGCATGGCTTATGGAAGCCTATGCCCCAGGATAGGATCTCCACTATCCGCAGCACTCTTGCAGCATCACCATTTTGCAGAGACAAACATGAGGTGACTGTGCTGCTCCCCTAGATCCTTACTGGGGCAGCTAATCCAGATGCTGCCCTGTGGTCTTGGTCACAGAAGAATGGCCATGGTGGTCATGCCACAGCAAAACTGACTTGAGCAAATTGTGAGTAGGGAGAGCTGGAGACAGAGACTAACACGACCATGAAGCCATAACCCTGAGATAAAATCCTCTCAAATCAACCTGAACATCATGGGAAGCAGACTGTAAATGTGAATCCTGGCTGGCTGCCAAAGTGCAAATGGTAAGCCTCTGTGCAAGAGAAGTGGTTTAATGTGCTGCAGGGACCATTGCTGTTTTGTGTCCCAGAACAGCCTGTGCTGGTGCATAGGTTTTGCAATGTTGGTTACAGGTTATTAAACCCCTCTAAGCTCAGAAGTTGTCAGTCCTCTTCTGACTGCATAAACTCATTCCTAAAAACCTGACTGAAACAAACCTTCATTAAGGGTATCATCTCTCCACTTGAACAGAGACAGAAGAAGAGACCATTCTACCAAGAAAAATCAAGTTCGTATGACGTTGCTTTGTAGGAGCACTAGCCAAAAAAATCCTAAATGGAAGGAAGGAGCTGCTAAATGGGTGTTGATACAAATGAAATCTGAGGCTACCAGCTGACTCCATGCTACTCTGCTGGGCACTGGAGAGAGAGAAACACCTAGTGCACCCAGGAAGAGTGAGTGAAGGCCTTATGCTTCCCCAGGCTAAGGGCCTCCCCACAGGGGGGACAAGGACCCTCAGGAAGGTTAGTAGAGGCCCACTCAGAGGATGGAGGCTGGGCAGTAGCCAAAGGAACATGGGGACAAGATGGAAAGTTTAAATTGTTAATGTATTAATCTGCCTTTTCCAAATAGATTCTGTTCCTCCATGACCACCACCACTGGCACCCATACATTTACATTTATTTAAAACCCTGGGGCATGTTGCTTTCCAGAAGGGAAACATTGCTGTCAAGGGCACTTAGACAAAGTCATTTACTTTCTGGGTGAGAGCTCAGTGAAGTTTAATAAGAGTGCCAAAGTAAGAGGCCAGCATGCTGCACTGCCCACGCTGGCTAAGGGGACCCCCACTTTGGGAGGAAGGAGCAGCTTGCTGCCTTGAGTAGTGCTGGGTGCTGCTGAAGGATGGCTGGTCATAGCTCAGGGCTGCACTGTTTTCTGTGCTCTTAGTGCTCATGGCTCTAAGTGATTCTGAAATACTCTTATGTCTCCTTTTCCTTTCTTTTTTAAAGTACTTTTCTTCTTTTCACATTTGTAAAGAGACACTTTCAGTTCAATACACTAATGTTTAAAGAAAGAACATGACCGCAAGGAAAAAAGCATCCAGACTGTTTGCACAACCTGAAAGAACCTGTACAGCCTGTACAGCCTGGGAATCACAGAGATTTGCTCAATTGGTTAGAGCATGGTGCTAGTAACACCTAGATTGTGGGCTCAATTCACATATGGGCCATTTACTTAAGAGCTGGACTCAATGACCCTTGTGGATCCCGTCCAACTCAGAATATTCTGTGAATCCGTATTCCATAAACTCCAGGGCCTTTAAGCCATTTTGGTGCTTACTGGAGGCAGAGGGTGCTCCTGGAGGCTGCAGAGGAGGGGCATGGAGATCACCCAGGCAATGTCCAGCCATAGCAGGCAGGGCAGCAGGTACCCTAGCTGGGTTTTTCCTCAGCCTTTGTGTGACCTTCCCTATTGGCTGCCTCTGATTTCCACCCTCTTGAAAAGGAAGGCTCATCACTGAGTCACCAGTTGTGGAAAAACAGGTGGTTCCATCAAACACCTGAGGTGGTGCAGGAGGACAAGAGGAAATGGGAATACCCAAAGTGTAACCGTGCCACAAAGCAAAGACAAGAGTTGGGTTTGCANATCACTGAGTCACCAGTTGTGGAAAAACAGGTGGTTCCATCAAACACCTGAGGTGGTGCAGGAGGACATGAGGAATGGGAATACCCAAAGTGTGACAGTGCCACAAAGCAAAGACAAGAGTTGGGTTTGCACCATTCAGCATTGTCCCTCAAGGTGCTATGGAAACTCTTCTCCCGTGGGCTTTTCCATTTTTCACATGGAAAATGTGCACTGTGCCCAAACCTTGTCAGAATTGCCTGCTGCAAAATCTCTGCCACTCACAACCTTGTGAACGTTCAAAAAACCAGTATCAACAGTTATTTACAGGAATCATGAACTCATTTCATAAGCTCAGGCATTTGGGTGCCATGGGAAAATACCAGTTTGAAACACAGACCAAGATCCCACAGAAGAGAAGCTGTCACTGTGACCTTGGCACAATCATCTCTACTCCCAGGACAAGTCAGTACAGCACATACTGGCCTGTCTCAGCCTTGTGGGGTCAGGCAGGTGAGAAGGGATCACAGGGGGACAGGTTCAGCTGGTTGCTCTCTCCCTGCAGGGCTGTCTGTGTGTGAGTTGAGTGTGATTCACCCAGTCCCTTGCCCACAGCACTTCCCATCCAGCACAGCAAGGGGCAGGGGCTGCAGTGGCTCTCCTGATGCCAGCTGCAGCACAAGGTGAGCTCACTGACCTGTGAACCCACAGCCCTGCAGGCACCACATGTCCGTGCTGCCCACTGGGACTGTGCTGAGCTGACATGACCCTGCTGCTGGGACTGCCATGCCAGGACTGCCATGCTGCTGCCCACACCCCCTCTTCCCGGAGTGGCAGCAGGGGGGGATCCATGGTGACCTCCAGCGAGATGTACCCTGTTCAAGCACAAAGGGGCGTGGGACTGGGGTCCAGAACAGCCAATGTTTTCTGGTCTCGTGCTTCAGATGTGTGTCCTGCAGGGACAAGCCAAAGACCCCCAGGCTGTCTACCAAATCCAAGGCAAAGAAGTCAGAGTAGCTGTGCATCTCATTCCATTTGTTATGACACTTGTGAGACCCTGGTGCTGTTCAAGTGGCTGTGGTAGCTACAAAACAAAAACACATTTCACTGGGGCTCCCAAAAAAAGAAAATCAGATCTCCCTTGCTATGGCTGTCCCAGGTCTGTGGGACCCCTCTGAATCCGTGTGACCTTGTTCCTGTGGTTGCACATCAGCACAGACACTTCCAAGCCGTACTAGATGGAACCCTGATGGTGAGCAGCAGCCATGGCCGGGGCTCAGCTGCAGGAGGCAGTGGGCCAGGGGTGCCCCTCGTGACTTGCCAGAAACGTGCTGCTCTCCTGCCAAGAGCAAACATCGTCATCCTCACAAATGGTTAACCTGCCGGGAGCTGCACAGCACTAATGACTTCACATTCGTTTAATCAGCTTGGGCTTCCACCTCAGGAGCCGGGAAGGCCGTGCACCCCTGCTCCCAAAGCCGCACCCCTGCCTTACCAATCATTAATCACCCCGGCCGAGAAGGAGCAAGCGGCAAGCAGGAAAGGGCCGGGGCTCCACAGCCCCCACGGGAGCAGCAGGAAGCAGCGCTGGCCGGTCCCCTGGGGTGGCTGCTCATTCTCCAACCACCCTCCCCTGGGAGGCCCTGTGGAGGTGGCCAGTCCTGCACGCACTGCCCTTTCCTTCAGGAAGGTCACTCAGTCCAGGGAACGAGAGGCTCTGCCCGTTTCTGGGAGCTGCTGGGCTACGTGCAAGGTGGGGGCTCTGAAGAGGAGTTTCTGCCCGGCTGTACTGCAGCCTTCATCTCTTCACCATGCAGCACAAGGCATTTTGGAGTGTCCTGGAGTATACCTGCCGATTGCTGGGCATCTCCACTGCAGCAGGTAAGAGCAAATTCTCTTTGTCTTTGGCACTAAATGGCACTGAGTGGGTCCTGGGACCTCCAGGCTGCCTCCCTGCCTTTGGCTGGCTGCAGCCACAGCCCCATCCTATGAGGAGGACAAGGAAACTTGCTCACTTTTGCTTTGGGACTGAGGGTGGGAGAGTGCTGGGGGCCTGGCCAGGCTCTTTCCAAATGCTGTGGGAGGTACAGTGAGACATCAGAAAGGAAGAGAAAAGATTCAGAGGGCAAGCTAAAGCACACACACACACACAAACTCTAAAACTGTATTCTTCTAAAACAGACATAGGCATAGGCGAGATGTGGATGAGACTGAAAAGCAAAAAACTCATGGCTGTGCAAAACTGCCAGGCTTCCCATCTGTGGGATGTGAAGATGAAGAAGGAGCTCTTTGTGGTGTGCACAGCGAGATGTACTGTGCCAGGCAGGATGGAGAGGTTCTGTCCCAGCCATACTATAAAACTGTTCAGAGCAGTTCAGGTTACAGCTGCAATACAAACACCATAAATTCACCTACCTGGTACCTGGTGAGTTGCATCCTCTCACCCACTGCCAGGGGCTGTTTTGGACCAGGGTGTTCTGGCTTTGGTGACACACCCAAGTGCTTGGTTTCAGATGAATGTAGATGTTTTGAGCCAGGTTTCACATACAGTATCTCACTCAGGAGGATGGAACACCATCTCACATGGAGCATCTCAAGATGGGACTTGGGGAGTCAGCTAAAGCAGAGGGCTCAAGGGTTGCCTCTGGCACTGCTGCTGACTAGCTGTTGTGGGACAGGACAGGCAGCACTTTCTGCCTCAGTTTCCCCATGAGTAAAGAAAAGATCAAAAGGTCTGATTTGTCTAAAGGCCAGAGGGGTTATCCAGAGGTTTCTGGTGAGAGATGACTTGAGGTGGTGCCTGTGGTTCCTGTTTCAGAGCCCCAGGGGTTTCAGAGTCAGACACTGCAGAGTAAGTCACAGCAGGCCCTCCTACCTTTGAATTCCCTTTATCAGCTGCAAATAGTCATGAAGAGACACTTCGCTCAAACCAGGGACAAAGTAGAAAGCACACAGGTCAGCTGAAGCGTGCACAGGTTCCCAAGGACACAGCTGGGGTGATGGAGGCTCTGGAATGTGCTTTAAAGGACTGATACTGATAACAGGCAGAGAGCTGAGTTTCTGAGTTTATACAAACTCCCAATAGATAAGTCCATGTCATGATGATACTGCAACAGTATCATCTCCATCCCTTTGGACCCCCATGAGCCTGGTCATATTCTCACTTAAAACTTCAGGGAAACTCATAGAGGCCTTCCTGAGAGAAAATGTGAGCTTATTGCCATGAGAAAACTAAATTGGAAGTAGTTTACAATGTGGAAACGTGTTAGTGGAATATCATCTTTCTCTCCTGCATGTTTTCTTTAAATTTTGCAGCATCTGCACATCTTTCTTTAATTTTTCTTTAAATGAGCACTGTAGGTATCTGTCTGCTTAGCATCACAGAGCATAGAGAGCTGCACTACAGCTCACTGTGCTTTTCCATAGTCCTGGTGCATTCCCAGTATCACCTGACTTTCTCAAAAGGCCTGTGAAGAATGAGATGTGCCTGTGTGCTATTCCTCTGTGTGTTTCAATGGAGTAAGAAATCAGCTTGATGCAGTGTTTAGTGCCTGATGAGGTGTGTGAGGCTTTTGAATGAAATGGAAACCATGCAGAAGAAATTCCCCTGGGTTTTGGTTGAAAAAAGCCTATGAAATGGAGAGTGCATCAGCCTCACTAATTGATTCTGAGAAGGTCTGGCCAGCTCCTTATGCTGCTAGTAAATACAAGTTACCCATGCAATATAAACCTACCCTTCCCCCAGGATCTTGGAGTGTAATGGCTCTCTGCAATGGTATGGCTGCAGGGCTTCCTCTGTATCAGAAAATGGCTAACTTGTCTTATGGAAAGCTAGCCAAGAGTTGTCAAACAGCCCTGTGATTTGCTGCAGTGTTCGCAGCATCTCTAGTTCAGTGATTTAGGCCTTGTGATTTTTGCATCTAGGAAAGAGTTTCTACTTATTTCTTAATTCTCATGCTTTCAACCATTTAATTCCTAATCATGTGCCTTTAGCCACATGGTTTGGACAAGATCCAAATCAAGGCAGTGACCAGTCCAAACAAACACCTCAAAACAGCTCTTTTCTTCTTGCAGATTCTTCATCCAAACAGCTTTTTGGATAAAGCAGAAGCTGTGCAAAAGGAGGAAATCTCCCCATCCAGAGCAGAGGCTTGAGCTAACAGCCAAGCTGTAGAATTCTGCATTCATCCACAGGGAATGAATGAATGAATGAATGAATGAATGAATGAATGAATGAATAAATATGAATAAACTCCACATTTGTAGGGAAGATTATAAAGAATGGTCCTCAGTCACAAGATAGTAAAAGACAGTACTTTTCATGTAGGATTACACAGCTCTTGCAGCTTCACAGCACTCTGATGAGACAGATTTCCCTGTGCTCTGCTCCAGGCTGGAAAGGCAGTGTAGAAGGGTGGCACATGTGTTCCTTTGGCTGACAGGGGCCAGCAGCTACAGGAGACACAAGGAAAACACAGAGGGATTTCTTTCAGCCCAGATGGGAAAGCTGACCCTTGGCATTGACCTACACTAAAAAGTCAAAAGACACCGATCTGTGTCCTTGGTTGGGAGCTTGATACCCTTCTCCAGTTGGGGCAAACCACAGCTCAGAGAAGTGGATCCAACATGCACCTCAAACCTTGTCAGTGTGCATGGAACAGGACCAGTGGTGAACTTCTGGAGCACAAGTGGATGGGTGGAGACTGCTTGGTGAGGGGTGGAGACATCAGGTGCAGACAGGAGATTGCCCAAGGCCGTGCTCTGTCTATGAAACCTGGGCTTCATTCAGCTCCACACTGCTGACACTTGTACCCTGTGAATTGGCATGTACTGACCAACTTGCTGCAGCATTTCTGCTCCATTTTAGAAATAATCTTGAAGGGAACTGAAGGATGTTGAAGGAAATTTTCCATCCCCTGAAGCTATTGGCCAATCCATCAAAGATTTTAGCCTTGCTAATACTCTTAATCCCCCTAAAACTGACTCCCTGGTGTTCTGTACTGGCTGAGGCACTGAGAGAATGTTCATTCCCTGTTTTTAATCTGCCTGCTCCCATTATATGTTTTTCTATTTGGCTAGCAAAGGATCCTGATGCTATGGCTACAGCCCTTCATGAAGGCAGCTGGCACAGTTCCCTGCTCTGCAGCCTCATGTTGGGTGCAGCAGGCCTGGGCAAGCAGGGAGGGCAAGGGAGTGGGGCTGGCAGGCACTGGGGGGGCCTGGGCAGAGAAGGATGGGCCAGTGGACCCTGTGGCAGCTGAGATGTGGCGGTATGGCAGAGGGTGAACAGTCCCTGCTGCTCACCTCCCCCAGCGGGTATTCCCAGAGCACTTTTCCCCAGCCCACACAGTGGCAAGGCTGCCATAACAGGGGTGCAGCTGGGTTGGGTTTCAGGGCCGTGTGTCAAGGGCAGCTCTGACTCTTCTGGGCTGGTGTGTCAGCATGAATCACTGGTGCTGGCAGTCCTAACACACTGCCCTGCAAGGGAGAAGCTGCCTTGCTAGCCCCTGGGGAAGTGGGGACATCTATCCTGGGAGCTGGGAACTAACCCAAGGGAACTGGGAATGAACCCTGCAGTCAGCATCTTTCCTACCTTCTCTTTCTAGTGCTGATCGGTGTGGGCGTAGAAACTCTGCAGCGAGGACAGTTTAAAAGCCTGGCTTTCTATCTGCTGTGAGTATTTTTGCCTTTGAAATCAGAGCTGGCAGAGGTGACAAGGTCAATCCCTCCACCACATGTAGCACCAGACTGCAACAGCAGCAGGGAACAGTGTCCAAAGCTTTGGGTATTTCAGATCTCCATACTGAGGTTTCAGAAAAATAAGCTATTTCTGTTGGACAAAGAGATTCTACTGCAGCATCAGGCAGTCCAGAGGCAACACTGGCTGCAAGCTGACTCCCCAGGGGCAGAAGGGCTGTGAGTTTTCCTCCATGAACCAGATGAGCAGAGCAGAGGGTGTTCAGACCCCAGCACAACTGGATAGTACATTCTGGCCCACTGTGCCCTTTCTTCCCACCTGGAGAAAATACTCAAACACAGCCCTGCTCCCCTGACAGCTCCACCTTTCAGTTTTTCAGGGGTTGCAGTCACTGTCTGTGAAGGCTTCTTCTTTGTCAGTTTGTTCCTGGAGATGTGCTTCACGTGAGTAGACCCTGCCCGCTACTCTCCAGCCACGGTGGGACCTCCCAAAGGCACCTTGCCCCTTACAGGCAACACCAGATCTGGGGGAGCTGCAAGTGCCAGACCAAAGGTCCTGCCCCTAATGCCAAGGCAAGTGCATTCAGATGGGGGGTAGGTAAAAGGGTCCAAGTGCACAGCCACTTAAACCTGTGTTTTAACCCAGGCTTGTGCCCCAATTTTCTGAGCCTCAGCACAACAAACCCTGGTCTTCCGCATCTGCTTAACACAGTGTGTTAGCACAAGGTACCGGGGTTGAAGGAAGAGCCAGATCCCCAGGGTGAGCTTCAGCTCCCTCCAGAGGTAGCATCGAAGTTAAAGTTAAGATGTAGACAATCCTTGTGTCATTTTCAGAGGCTGAGCATTGCTGCTGTCTTCTAGCATAAACTCAAAAGTCCTCACAGCTTAGAGGCTACACATTACTCTAAATAATAGGCGCTGGATTAGTGAGACGCTGGTGCTGGCCTCTGGCAAATGCTCCTCTCCCAACAGGAGATGTTCAGGCTTTGCTTACCTTCCCTGAAAATCCCACCCATCTCGTAACAAACCAGAGTGAGGATCTGCACATCTAGATGGGTCGTGGTTAGGACCAAATCTTCTTGACATATGGTTGGTGCCTCATCCCACAAGGACCTCTCTTTCTCTCCCCAGTCACAAGCCTGAATCCCTGGCACAGGCCTGCTGGAAGCGAGCTAGACGCCCAGGGAGCTTCCAGAAATTCCTGGGGTACACACTGCTCTCAGTGGCTTGCTTCCTGCATCCCGTCCTCGTCTGGCATGTCACCATCCCTGGTGAGAAGCTTGGGTGGGGGGTAGTACAGATGGAAGAGGAGCACAGTCAGTCAAGGGATGGGGGTGGGGATGTGCAGGGAGCTGGGCTGGTGGCCAATGGCACTGGGCTAGCCAGATCAAGCACTGCTTGGCAAGGTCTTTCCCCTTGCCAGAGCCTTCAGCCAACATAGTCTTGTTCCCAGGGTCCATGCTGGTGCTCACTGCCCTGGCCTACTTCCTGCTGAGCAAGAGGAGGAAGAGCCCAGGGCACAAAGAGACGCATCCCCAGGCAGGTCAGTACGTGGACCCTTCGGGCACTGAGGCAGCTGCAACCATCATTGGTGACACTGAGCAGACCTACACCTTCCATGGAGCCCAGAGGGAGCAGCCCCGCTCGCTTCTGGGCCATATGAAGAGCATCTTGAAGGGCAGCAAGGACAGGAGCCCAGCCCCAGAAACTCCTGTCCAACCAGCAGCCATGCCAGCCCCTCGCAAACAAGTGCACTTTCAGGAGAAGGTGGTGCAGATCATCCCCTCCGTCAGCGAGACCTTGGAGGATGTGGAGAGTGAGGCTGAGGAGACCACATCGGACACAACACCCATCCTCACCCCACCTGATGCCCCCATCATCATTGCCCCTCTCAGCTCTGCTGGCCTTTTTTGAGCCCTCAGCAGGAGTGAGGACAGGACAGACCTGCTACCCTGGAGCAGATGCTCCAGCAGCCAAAGGGCCTCAGGAGGTGGCCCGTTTTGCCTTCCATACTTTTGGGGTGACAACTGTGCCCCTCCTTTCAAGGGGCTGCCTGCACTCCCTGGTCCCACACCTTGTGGCAGGCCCAGGGGGCAGGTGCTGGTTCAGCCAAGGGAGTGCCAGCACAGTGAGCTTCTGCTCCCACAGCCTCACACGTGTGTCACCCCCTGCTCAGCTCCTGCCTGACACCACAGCCACGGCATGTGCCTCCCTTCTGGCAGCAGCAGGCAGGAGGAGGGGAGACTGGAGCAGCCTCTGCTGGGGCCCTTGTGTCCCTCTGGCCCTCACTGCATGTTGCAGAGCTCAGGGCTGGGCCGCATTCAGCACAGGGCACTGCAGCCTGCAGGTTCCCTCACAGCTCCTGCACCCACTGCAGCAGCTTGGGACATGCAAAACATGTTATGGAGGTGGGCTGAGACCCTGCCACACCCCTGGCATTAGCACCTGCTTAGTGCTCTTAGTGCTCTCTCCAGGCATGCTCTGAGCCCAGCAGGGAAGTCAACCCTGGCCTTGGGGACACCTAAGCAGGAGCAGAGGCTTTCCAGGTGTCCCCTGCTTGGACAGCCCCCTTGAATTAGAAGAGCTTTGGGATGACATGGCAGCCCAGGTCCTGAGGCTCAGCACCACGCTGGCACAGCAGACTGTGTGTAACTCCAGTGTGTGTAATTATGGCCCCCAGAGGGCAAAGGCAATAATAAAATTACTGTACTGTCCCACCAGTTTCTTCCATGCCAGCTCTTCCCTGAACCACTTAACTCTGGCTTAATCCTGGCATAATTTCTGCCTTTTGAGGACCATTCAGTCGTAATCAAGCGTTTTCTTCCTATTCAGCTGCCCCCTGAGGACATGTGGGAAGAGCTTAGGTGGTTGGGCTCCCTTGGACGTGGGACAAGAAGACACACTGCTGTTGGGATGAAAAGCGTTAACTGCTCTGAGCCCAGACACACAGCACTGGGGGGAAGTGATGGTAATTAGAGAAGGTTCCTGGAACCTATTTATAAGGTAGAAGCCAGTTAGCTGGTTGTTTTTCTTGTAAATACATTATTTCTTCTATTTAAGATCTCAGCTCTCCAAGAGGCAATCACGATGTTCATTTAGGAAAGCAGTGTAGGTCAAAGTGTAATCAGAAGGCTACTGAGATAAGAAACCAGTGGAACTTTTTAATAAACTCTTTTTAAGTGACTTCTAATTTGTGATATGGATGAGGAAGAAGATGAAAGATACTGACTCACAATATTTGACTGCCTGTGTTTAATAATGAAACTGTTGACAAGAGCAGTTTATGAAGGGTTACACACACACTGACAGGTTGTCAGTCCTACAATCAGACATAGACAAAAACCTTTTTGTTGCATCACCAACATTTAAAATAGTAGCTAATATCAATCTGCTCTAAACATGATACATGGTTCTTTCTGGCTGCAGAAATTAACCTTCCACCTTGTCATGGTGTGCTGGGGAAGAGTCACGTACACATGTGCCTCTAGGGTGGATTTGCACCTGTAAAAATATCTTCAGAAAATTGCCCCCCGTTAACATTGCACAACTGATAGCAGCAAGCTTGGGATCCAACCACAGCTTCACCTCAAACTGGTGTATTCATCACATTAGGAGATAAAAAAATAAAGCTGTTTTCCTCTAAAGCTGGTGACAAACATACCTGCACCAACCGAGGTCCCAACCCAGCCATGCTAACAGGATTTCCACCCTGGCCTGCTCTGCCCAAAAAGGCAGAGCTGGCTTCCCAGCTTGACCACACATCTCCTCTGCAATTAAAGCCACTTTCATTAGCAAAGTCAGCTTTCTGCATCATCCAAGGCTCTTCTTTGAACATTGCATAATTACTTGCACACAGAGATAAACTTCATTGAAAAGGCACTGCTCCCAGTAAATCGAGCAATCTGCTGACAAGAGAAAGATTGTATTGCTGCAGACTCTTCTAGCCCTCAGCAAAGCTCCTGGGTAGCCTGTGTGGGAACTGATGCTCTGCCACAAATTTCGTTCTTCAGCCCTTACTCGATCAGCCAGCCCCATGATTTGTGCCTGTGGGGCAGCAGGGGCAGCTGGCAAGGGGTGAAGCAATGTGGTGACAGCACCTTTGGCCCTTTGAATTGTGTAGGAAGCAAACTTCATTGTTCTGTGAATTGCTTAAAATGCATTTGCAGTTGTTAGAGTCTGCACAATTAGGTTTCCATTTTTAGGCTCATCTTTTAAAAGTCCATTTTAGGTTTCCCTTCAGAACCAAGATTGGAGGAAGCTACAGATGAGGAGTTTTTTCAGGCTTCACGGAGCCAGCATTGGACCTGGTTGCTTTTTTTGCCTGCTCCCTTGTGTTGGCCTGGTTCTTCTCCAACTCCACAGCTAGCTGGCTCAGGAGATTAAGGTTGGGAAAAGAAGCTTCTTGTCTTTTCTGTGGTATTAAATTGCCTGCTCAGTTAAGGTCCATGGCTGACTTACCCTGGAGTCTGCCAAGTGCCTGCATCCATGCTGGGGAAATGGCTGCTCCTTCAGAGGCAGACAAGCTGCACCTCAAACACTACCTGAGTTGCTTCACAGGTCCTCCCTGCCCAGGAGTCCATTTGTACATCCCCCTCTCTGCTCCTCATCACCCATCCCACCCCTGGTGCCACCTTCCAGCTCCACCAGCATACAGACCTGTTAGCCCAGAGGAACAATAATTAGGGAAAAGAAAGCAGGTGACTATCTTCTTGGGTAATGAGCCAAATAAGTTCAGGGAGGGCCAGCCACAAATGAAGGGGATGGAGGATAAAAGAACCTCTTTCAGAGTCAGCAGGCTGTTAGAGCAGCTCAACTGCTTAAAGAAACAAAGCCTCAAGCTTTCTTAAAACCCCGTGCAGAGGAAATGTTCAGCCTCAGGGGGTGTCAGATGACTTTGCAGAGGCCTCAGAGATTATTCACTCAAGTGTGCACTTCTCTGTTGGCCCCACTCCCTACATCTAGCTGTGAGAGCCATCCCAGGGACTACTGAAAGCACCAGAGATGCTGTAGAGGGTTGTGGGGGGTCTGTATGAGAAAACCTCTGATATATGCATGGTAATTGCAGGGAAAGAAAAAGAGGGAGAACTTGATGCTATTAACTTTGCAGTGCACTGTATCTGAATATGAGCTGCCTGAACTGTAAGTTCACACACCATTACATGAACTCTGCTATGCAATTTTTGCTTGCATTGCAAAAATTCATTACTAGCCTGGTCCGCTGAGATTAATCCACTGAGTTAGAGTGCATAAAGCTATAAACTCATGTGGATCCACATACTGAAAGGAAATGAGATGAATCATCCAAAAGAAATACATACGTAAGGCAAAATTCTGTGAGGTAATCCTGACAGAAATTGTTTCCTTCAAAATTTCTACCAAAGATTTCCCTGCATCAGGAAAAATTTACCTGCTCTACATGTAAAATTGGAAACATTCAACAATGCTACTTGACAGCCCCCATCAAAACGTAGTGAACTGGTGTGTTACAAGCAGTTACTCCATTTTAAGTTTTCTATGCAGGAAAACCAGATTTCAGGGCAAGCTTCACTTACAATTCCCCTCTTCTTCCAATGCACAAGTAGTTGTTGCAGAGCCCTGGAGACATGCACACTACCTGCCCTGACACTGTGCTCCCACCTCACACCAGGGACTTGGATGTTTGCTTTCTTCACTCCCTAAATCCCCACAGGGACTCTGGTCCCCCATTTCTACACTGCTCCATATTTGAAACATGGAAATTAGTGTTTTACCCAAACAACAGAAGTGTTAGGAAAATAAGGCACACTTGGAAAAAAAAGTGCTCAGTTTCTGTAGTGTCAGTTAAAAAAAAAAAAAAAAGTCAAAAATGCCCTGCTTGAGCCTGTAACTGCAACACTTGCATCAGCAAACACCAGTATCAGCATCAGTGGCATTGGTGGCTTCTAATTCACTACTGAGTCATATCCACATGCAGGAGAGGACCTGTCTCCACTTGATTCCAAATGCTGCATGCTAACACACCTGCAACCCTACCATTCTTCAGCCCTGCACCTTCTCCTATCCCAGACAGGAGATTCTCCCATGTGCTGGGGCAGAAATGCAGTTTCTGCTTTGGCTCGCCTCCTGCATTTTGTGATGTGAGGGAAGTTACAGAAGCCGAAACTAGTTCCCAAACCTGCCTGGGATTGCTTGGAGCTGTCAGCTCCCTTGTCTGCTTGGCACGATGCAAAAGCAGGAATGTGACTTCCAGCCATCATATATCAGCTGACATACCACTTTGTGAAATGACTGCATAGGTTATATCCTAATGAATGTTTGAGGTACCTCTCAGATTCTAATTCTCGGCAATTATTCACTCAGCAGGTGACTTTATTGAATCTTGTTTTGAGGCTCTAGGCAAACACCAGGAACCAACCCAGGTCTTTGGATCAGAGACTAAAGAGGGAATCCATATGGTAGATATAAAAAAATAAAAGTAAATAAAAAGAAAAAATAAGGGAAGAGTAATGTTTATTGGCAGCTCCTCCTTATCACATCCTGGACTTCCTACAGCTCAGAAGGAAGTTGTGAACATCTTAACACTAATCCCTATCCCACTCTCATCTCTTTCTTCTGCCCAGCAACTTCTTCACCCCAAACTTTTCCCCTCCAGAGCACTATTTAAAAGGAAATAGTTTTGATCAAGTGACACTAAACAAAATTATATGCACTGTGACATGATTTCACAGCTCCTTTCTGCCCCTCCCTCTCCAAAACTCTGTAAGAGTAGCTGTGTTTGGTACTCCCCCAGATGCCCAAACCTTGCTTGCCAGCCCCCAGCCCCCTGCTGGCCCCCAGCTCCCCGGCTGCCCCCAGGCTCCCTGGAGACACACACTTGCAGCTGCACTTATGGATGAGGCTTTCAGCACTGCAGAGGGGGCTCACATCCTCCAAACTGTGCCTAGAAGGAAAGAAGGAAGCACAGGGAATGCGCCCAGAAAAGAGAGACTATACAGCAGCCCTAGCTAACTTGTTAAGTTTTTCTAGGTTTGGTTTGTTGGGGTTTTTTTGGCAAAACTCACCTTCCAACACTTGATGTCTGCCTGCTTATGCAATATGTAAAAAAAAAAGAAAAAAAAAAAAAGAAAAAAAATGAAAAAAACGCGTTTGTTCCATAAAAAAAAGCAATTCTTCTTTTTCAGTAATGTTTGTGCTACTTCCCTCAATAGCATGAGAAAGCAGAACACAAAAATCTTTTATTGTGCACAAAACTGAGGGGAAGAAATTCTTCTACATTGGCTACTCTCTAAGCCTTACTCTAGAAAAATCCTCTGGGGTAATTTGGTATAATGATAGAACTTTCGAATTTGATATAGTAGCACTCTATTTCTCCCTTTTAAGGTGGAGAGACTTGTTCTGGGTTCTTTATTACTTCTTTTGCTTCTGTGTCTGTTGAGGAAACAGTCTCCATCCCTTTTCTGCATATATAACTTTGCAGCAGTGTGGCAAGGAAGCTTGATCTGAGAAGTTCTTGGGGAATTGGACTTGAGAAGGCAATTGCATCCTTTAGCAGCACCTTTCCCTTAAAAACCCAGGCCCAGGCAGGAAAGTGAACTTCATCTTATTAGTCTCTAATTAATTATTATTCCATCTCAGCATCTGTTTCTCATGCAAGCATCTGCAAGCTCAGAAGAAACCATCAGCTGCAGAAATGGAAATTCAGTGTCTTCTCCAGCAGAGACATGTTATGTGTTCCACATTGGGACTACATGTTGTGACAGTGTAAAAAATATGACAATCTTACTGTCAACATCTCTCATGGAAGTGCCCTAAGAAGGAAATTGCAGACAAATTCTTGCTGACTGGTTTGGAAATTGAGAAGGCTCTGCTTTTGTCATTACTTTTCCTGGCTCTTATCCAGTATGAAAATACTGCATTTCTGCAATAATCATTTTATCAAGCTCATTGTTTTGTGTTTTCTTCACTTCCAACTAGTAATCAAAGACACAAACGTTTCCTTATTCAAGCTGATTCCTTCTAAATCAAAATTCCATGTCTTTTTGTTTCCCACTTACATAGCACTTTCAACCATGGAAAAGCTGGCACAAAATGGCAAAATATTTTTTGCTTTATATTCCACAGCTACAGTTAAGAATGCCCCATACCCATTAATTTCAGTGCTGCTCGTCCTGAAACCATGCCACAGGTATGAATTACTCCAGCAATACTGTATATCTAGACAGGGCACCATGACAGATCATGTGAGACAAACTTCCAGACAAGGTAAAGCCAAAATTACCACATGGAATTATATTGCCATGGAAATGCTATTGCAGACACTGTGCTGGTTCTGCCCCAAAACAATGTCCTCTGTGCCATTCTGGACAGGCTCTCTTCTTTCTTGTTACTTGCTTATAGCTGTGAAAGCTCTTGTGTCACCTGTGAAATGCTCAAGCAGCCACTCTGGACTGCACAGGGCTGCCATGCACAAGCTGACCTTTGTTACTCAGTACTTTTATTGAAAAAGTAACTATTCAAATAACTACAACCAGCTAAGTCTGTAAAACAACTAAAAACAAAAGTGTAAAAAAAACCAAGTTGAGCAATGCCTTAAACCTTTTTATAGGATTGTAACCCACGTGTTACTGGCATTCAGATCAGCCATTCAGGTGGGTGTTTTTTCTTATTTAAAAGATTTTACATCTCAGGCAAGCACAGTCAAAATTACAAGTTGAATGGAATTCAGTCAAAGCTAATCTCAAGTAGAAAATCAGCAATAGTAATTTTTAATCAAGTTTTACAGAGCTTTCACTTAACAGTAATTAGAATTACAAGGTAAATCCTATTTCTGAAAACATTCATTTATTTTACAATGATTTTAATGCTGTAGTTACTAGATGAAAGATAATTTTATAAATAGCATTTTGCCTTTGTTCTATCCTTTTAAGGAAAAGTTTGACACCTATGAAAAGCTTTCTTGTGAAGCTGAGTAAGTGTGTACATGTCTCAATACCTGTGCAGAACAGCTGCCAAGAACTGAAGCCAAGTAGAATTTCTGTTTTACTATACTGTTGTTTATATTTCATTTCATCTATTTAATCATGTTTCAAATCTGATTTATTCAAAGTAGTCATGAGAAACTTTAACAGACCTCTAAGTTCAAAAGTCTGTAAACTTACTCTGTCCTGGATGAATCACTCATAAATGGAAGTGTATGAAAAGCAGTAGAGGGCAAACAGAGATTTTTTTTCCTTCTCCATGAGCAGAAGTATGGCAACATATAGTTGAATTTGAAACTGAAATTGCCACATATATTAGGAGTGTCTCTTTCCCCTTCAAAGGTCAGAAGGCAGACTCAAAAAACCACAGATATATAGCAAACATAAGCAAATGTGGATACATGATGATTAGTTGCCCTGTATAACTTTCCCATCAGCTTTTTCATTCTGAGAAGGCCTGAACACTGTGCAATACTCTGCTGTTGCAGCATTGCTGTGTGGTTTTGTGGCAGGAGCAGCAGGACAGTGTGCATCACCTCCTTGTGCAGAGGGAGGTCAGTGCATGGGACAGTGAGCCCTGGCATGCCAGGGTGTGTGTGGGAATGGCTCCACCATCGCTGGAGCTAGCCAGCTTTTCCTCAGCTTACCCAGGAGATACCACACCTTCCATGCTATGATTGTATTTAGCAAACCAGGTTCATCCTGAATGACTATCCCTATCTATTACCAATAAACAAGACAATGTGCATTGCATAATAAGAGCATATTTCATTTTGTGTCACTTTGGTAAATCCCCATTGCTTTGATGTGAAATATCAGGCTGATTGTCTCCAGTTAGATGCAGTGGCACTGTTTCTGACTGATTTCTCAGACACAACTGCATGTGTGCACACTGGGTGGCTGATGCATCGTGCATTTGAAGTTTCAAAGGCAGCAAACACGCTGGGTTTCACATGCTAACAGACCTAACCTCTGAAGCTTGGTTATACACACACCCTGTGTTGGACAGATCTCTGCAAGCCAAAGTCTGTTGCAGGTAAGAAAATATATCATGGCTAGAAAGTCATATTGGTGTAAAGTAGCCTCACGACCAGAATAAATACTAAAAACAAATATACAAAAACAAATAAACCAAAACACTCTAACCTGCACAACATCAAAGAACTGAATAAAAAAATGTGAGATAATCTATCAAATATTCTGAAGTCCAAGGATAATATCAAACTGGATATGATCATGCTAATAATTCCCATGAAAAACACAGCCATGAAAAACCACAATTTAAATTATAATTACATTATAAATTAATGAATTTACTAAGATTTTATTGAAAGGTTGGTTGGCATTTCCATAAAGACTGCTGCTCCTGGAGTCATGTGAGGATATCAGACACTGAGCTCCTATTCAAAGGGATGCCTCTGTCACAGAGAAAAACCCTGAAAACTGGGAGCACCTGCTGATCCTGGAGAGTTTGTTTGTGGCTTTGAATGAGCAGAACTGGCTAGTCTGCATCACTTGGGAAAGGGAAAACGTTTAGAATTCCTGTCATAAATGACCAGTTCTTTCATCCTTTTTTTGTCCTATAATATTCAGCTATATACAGTGTAAATTGTGCAGACCACTGATGTTCAGGATTTTAAACAACTTCTGCCCATCAGTCATTACAAATGGAAAATTTCTTCTACACCCAAAAATCTGGCTATTGCTTTGCATAAACCAAGTGAGGTTTACCTGAAAATCCAGTCTTCTTACTTACTTATAGTTTTGTAAATAAAGCAATCTTTAGCAGATTAAGATAAAACTCAGTCCAGACATGATCGAGCAAGAAACTGGTTCAGCCAAAATGACTATATACAAAGCCTGAGTCAAATCCCAGAGGCAGGCAAGGTTCTCAAGGGCATCTGAAATGGCACTAAAACCCATTGGTTATGTGATGCTGATGGATCCAGGATCTGATTACTGGTGTGTTGAGTAACCCCTTCTTTTGCTACTCCATTCTTTGCCCAGTGTCTCACAGGTAATAGTGACCAAGGATTAAAGAAAAAGGAAAAAAGCAGAGAGATTAGTGCCTGAAATTCTGTGATTTGCAAAGAACATTTTCCCCAAAATTCCCTCTGAGGTGAATTGCCATGTGAGGGAAAAGTAGGATTGTGAGCAGAGGATTGCATGAGCACACCCTGTGTGCACATACATCCTGTATTTATGATTTTACCCACTGGTAGTTGATGGCTGGTGTACCACCCAGAGAAGTCAGTTTGCCGTAAGCAGTTATCTAGCCCTGGCTTTGATTTATTTTCTAATAAATAAAGTCCAAGGCTGTAATTCTCTGCAGTCCCAAGTGAAAATTACAGATCAGTGGTCACAGCCATCTCAGAGCTGACCTGCCCCTCGTGCTGCTCCCCCTCCCTGGCTCCAGTGGCAGCACTGCGTGTGGGGAAGGCATCATGTGGAAGATCTGCTGATTTTAGCAGTCTTGCAGTGGGGAAGGCAAGTCTCCTTCTACAGATCATCCCGATGGCCCTCCTCAAAGACCCTTGCTAGAAGTTGGTATGGAGATGTGGTTTTCTTCTGCAGAATCTGGAACAACCTCCAGGGTGCTGAACACGCCAGGTGAGAATTCACAGTACACAAAATGGTAATGATTCTTTCCACATACATGACAAGGTCCTTGGAGACTGGGAACTCCCATCCATTTTTGGGTGGATACCATTTTCTCTGAACTGGTCCAATTTTAGTTCCTTCCTTGTTAAAAGTGAACCATGCACAGCCCTGCAGAAAATGGTGGCACTAACTTCAGGGTGCCTCCTAATCCAATGCCTTCTGTGGAAACAAATGCTTTCTTATGAAACTAAAAAGACAGTATGTGTGTCACATACAAATTTGGCACTGTCCATTGCCCATGAGTTTAAGGGTGAATCTGATTACAGAGGATCCATAATATCAGAATAACTCATTTTTAAATGTACTTGTGCATGTCTTCATTATTTGAAATTTATTCTAGTCTAAAAAAACCCTCTGTTTTCCAATGGCACAATCCATTTTCAAAACATGAAGATGAGCAATCCAGCAGGAGTATAGAAGCACACAGTGATTTTATTCAAAGGCTTAAGGGTGGGTAGTTCAGCTGCCTTCCTAAGGGAACAATGTTCAGGAGATTATGCTGCCTGTCTGTTTGTCTGCATGTTCCCTGGTTTTCCACATAGTCCTCCACAAAATAGTTAAGGCTTTGTTTTTTAATAACAAGAAGCTGATGCACTAGAAGAGAAAGATTGCAAGTGTCCTGACCAGTAAAGACTGCAGCATTTTTAGGAAATTAGAAGAGGAAGAAGAGCAACAGAGATATCCTAAATATTTGACTGGAGCCTGCAATCAACTGTAAGGTACTAACTGACAGGAAACGAGGGTGACTTCATCTAGTGCTCAGGGAACTATTTCTTAAACAAAAAAGAATTCTGATAGGATCTAATTAAAATTTTTACAGCATTGCTAACTGCAAGAATTTACCTGCCTGTTAAAATTTTGTTTAAATGTTTCTTTCAGATACTTTCTTTTTCTCAAGGCAAAAAAGAGAGACATTTTTGTCTCCAGTAATCCATTCTCTAAAGTATTTTCCAGTACGATTTGTAATTAGGATATAATTTATGACTTACATGAAAAAAATATATGACATCTCTTATGGCACAAAGGGAAGGATTTCAGCCACAATTTTCATATACTTGTTTGAATATTCATTCACATTAACAAGATTGCAGCTTAGAACCTGTTCAGACAAGTAGCAGAGACTGTTTGTGCACAAAATCCTCCTAACTGGAGGTGACAACTGAAGCACAGGAAGGAAACAGAAGCCCTGGAGATCAGAATTATTTGAGAAGATTGAATAACAGTGATGAGTGGCCCAATGTCCCAGTTAGACATGGACACCAGACACGTATTTTAAGATGTCAGGATGACCTCAGCAAGACTGTGGATACAGCCAGTGCTGACTGATTTGGCTGGGCACTGCAGCAGCAGGGAAATGTCAGCCCAGCCTTGCCTGCTGAGGGACAGGGCACAGTGCAAGGGGGACAAACCCTAAACGTGATGCTGCCAGGGCCAGGGCTTAGCTGGTACCCCCACGTGCTGCTCTGTAGGGCTGATGCCAGCTCGGATCAGAATCAGCCTGAGTATCACCACACCACAACTTTTTGGACAGTGCAGACCTGACTAGGTGTCCTGTTGGTTTTCAAAAGGGAAATACAAATTACCAGCTTTTCAGACCTGTTCTCCTCTAATATTGGAGCCTCTCCCCTGCAGAATGACAGTCCCACTAGCAGAGAGGGACACAGTGTCCTCTTACACAGATGGTCACTACTATCTGCTCCAGGGGAGCAAAACAGCCACAAGATCCCTCTGCAAAGGGATCTCCCTGCCTCAAGATCCTTCACAAAATGCTTCCAAAACAAAGAGGTCATCCTGATCATCAAAAAGATGTGGTTTTCTTTAGGGATGGTAAGAATCATGCCCTTGTCTGATATTGCTTGTCTTAATGAAAGAATACCAACTAGTTTAATGAAAACATTTGGTGTCTAGTGGAACATTCAGTGGAGCAGAGCTTGAAAGAGGTCCATAAGTTTCATTTGTCCTCTATGCAATGTTGTGGAACTATGTGTTGGCACTAACATTTTAGAAGTTAACTTCCTTCACGTAGCAAGAGTATGAAACATTTTGTTGACATAAGTAAAATAGAACATGTAGGTTCTTCATTTGGTTTGGAAAGTATCACTTTGGGGTCAGGAGGAAAATTTTGTCTTTATAAGGGAAAGCTTCCATTGAAAGCACAGACTACATTTGATAAGCAGCCTTGCTATTTAAAGTGCATTTCTATAGCTAAGGTTAAAATTCTTTGATCATGTTCCTTTTCCCTTACAAAAGATCAAAACAATATTCTATGTCCTAAGTACAAAGTAATCATCTTAATTTTATAATTACTGTTTATTTCATTTTTCATTGTTTACAGTAGATTATTCCATGTGGGAAAATTAATGTCAATGCTCAAAGAAAACCATTAGTTTGTATTGGTAACTGTATCTTAACTTGTCAAAGAAAAAGGATCAGATCTATGAGTCAGCAAAACCTTTGGTGTTTCAAAAGAAGTTCCTACTATGTATAAAGGTACAAGTGAAAAAAAAAAGTGCTTTACAATTTGGAAAGACAGGTCTATGACTATCTAACCTGCTGCCATGGCAGAAGTTAGGGGGGATGTTTATTTTAATGCATGAAAAGAATGAACAAACTATGATGAAGATGATTAGTAATGGAATTCATATTTGATGAGAATTTTCCAGCAGAAAGATGACAAGGAGAAAAGTGTTCATGGAAAGAGAAACAGAGGTCCCAGTCCCCACTCAACCCAGTTACAGGTATGCAAAAATCCCAGTTTGAGTGGAGGACAGAGGTTTTATGATGCTGTCTCTAACCTCCCCAGCACCCTCCTTCTTTCCCAGAGCAAACCCCTTACTTTAATTCTTAGGATTAAGAAATAGCAAAGCCCCTGTGCCTGCAGTCCCTTTGACCCCTGAAAAGAGCTGGGTAGGTCCTGCTGATGGCAGCACCAAGCTGACCAGAGGCTTCCTCAGTCTGTGCTTAGCAGGGCTCACCAGGGGACTGCTGCACACTGAGTGCAAGGCCTGCGCCGTGCTCGTGCTGGTCCCAGCTCTTCTGCCAGAGGATTTCAATTCACACTCCCAAGACTTTCATTTAGCAACAAGTGCAAGACAAATAAAGCATATGTAATTTTCAGCTTTACACATGTGTAGGCAGATGTGTAAATTCCTTTCTTCTCTAATTGTAGTTGATATGATTGATATCTGCTCACTGTGGGGTGAAAAGTTACTGTTCTATAACTTACTACAAAACTAGCAGAATGATAAAAAATAATTTTCTGCAGACTGTGAGGCAAAACAATTTGAACAATGCAAAGCACATAAATTGCAACATGGACTTCATCTTCATCCACCCTCAGAGGTGAAGAAATCCTGGCTTGCAGACATTTCACAAACTTCAGTATCAGCCAGAAAGTATTGTGGAAATAATTGCTCTGTTCACAAGTTGGATTTCCCTTGGATAAGTTAACAGACAGCCTGGTGCTGAGCTTTTCACCTGCAAGCTGCCTCTTCTGTAGGTGACTGGAACTTGAGCAGGAAGGCAATGCTGCCTGGGACATTTCCAGACAAGGCACCAGCAGTGTGAGCAGCACAGCCAGGCATGCAGCCCACACTGTCCCTCATGAGCCTTTCCTTTTGTCACTTCTTACCTTTGTCATATGGAAGATTTATAATTACCTAAGTGCCAATGCAGAGTTACCTCACTCATAACTTACAAATACTGTGACACTCAGCCCAGTTGCTGGTTGTGCCCAGGCAAGTCCATTGACCTTGATGATGACCACCAGAAATATTTTTGCAGGCCTGACAGAGCTGAGAAGAATCTCTCACCCAAGCAGTGCCTGTTCTCACTAGAGCTTTATGCTTCTGCACTTCTGTCTGTGTGTATGGACTCCCCTGAGAGCAGCTCCTTTGCTGGTGTAGGGTCCATTGCTGAATAGGGACGGTCTGCCTTAGCCTTCCCCCCCAAAACGTGCCTGTGCTGGGGGCCAACAGCACTCCAGCCAAGTGGAGCATGGCATGGGCATCTGAGGGAAGTTGTTGCAAGCTGCTGGGCACCAGGTATTATCCCAGGGATTCAGTGGAGAGCACACTATTAGACCCTGTGCTTAGCTCTCAGTGTTTTTCTCACTCTCAGGAAGCAACTGTTTACACCATTATGACATGAAATGTTTTTAAAGCCATATGAGTGCATAAGGGGATCCTTCTGTTTTTGCTGCTATGTGTTCCCTTGGAGACTCCTGGATGGCAACTTCCACAAAAACAAGTCTGTCTCTCAATAAAGCATACCTCCCCTTAAAGGCCCTCCTTAACATACTTAAAATAGCCCAACATTTCTGATAACTACGTTCACAGCTGCATGAAGAAGCCAAAAGGACATATTTGATCCATGATGAACTGCTATATTCAGCTGTATAAAAATATCTTCCATTCCTAAGCAATTTCCAGAGCCAGGTCCAATTCCTGCAGCAGGAGGGAATGGGGAGAGCAAAGAATTTACAGGAAACATGAAAATCCTAGGGATTATATTCTGTACATTGATGAGGGTTTTATCCATCAAAAACACAGGAAGGAATTGAGGCTTCATAAACTGAGCATGTAGTGAAGAATTTATATAAAGGCACTTATTTGTATAAGGGCACCTAGACCAACCAGTTTAAAGTTCATGTACATATGACCACAGTTGTGAAGATGCAGCCGCAACTCTGACAGCAACATCTCAACCTTTAGGCATTTCCACTGAATTCCATACCTGATTAAAGTGTGAATAACTTCCACTGAAACCTGACAATGTACAATGGAGTTTGCCTGTCTGGTTTTTAAAAAAAAATCAGCCCAACACTCACCCTAGTTCACCTTCTTTTCCCACCTTAAACACCTTAAACACATACAGCCTGCAATGACTCTATCCAGTCATTTGCTATTTATGGTATTATGCCATGTTTATGCAATGTTTTTGTGAGTTTTCTGTTATTGGAGCATTGTTTCACGCTGAAGAATGAAGCTGGCTTTGTTCACAGCGAGTTAATAGCAGGTCTTAATAACTTAGAATAGCATGAGGTACTCAAAGGCAAGTACACATTTCAGCAGTTCACTCATGAAATTCTTGTCGAGCTCCAAAAGACACTGGGACTTTAAAAAGGCAGGAACCTTCTTTTCTTACAGGAAAGATGAAAGAACTTGGAGTATCTAAAGGAAATAATGAGAAGATTCAAAAAAACATCTCATTCAGTGTGTAAAATCAATATTTGAAAACACTACATGTTCTGAACCAGTTCTTTGAAAATAATTTCCTCTTGTAATTTGCTGCCAGAAACTGAACTGAAATGTTCCTATTTCTCTTTGAAGGCCTGATAACAAGTCTTGTAGGAACAGATCTTCTCCTGAGATTTTTTTTCATATTTCTTTCTGATCTGTAAATGTTAAAGAAAATAACTTCTGAGGACATATTGAATAGTTGTGATCCTAACTACAGGCAGTCCTGCAAGAAGAAAGCATGCAAGCTATAATATAAATAGAAATATCAAATCCTGCCCAAAACCTTGGTAAATATTAATCTCAGTGTTTAAGCTGATCTGTTCTATGTGGATGAACATTATTTGTGAGACAGAAAGAATATTTGGAGGAATACAAATTGGGAACTGATCAAGAAAGAGTAATTAGTTTTAAGATTTAAAAATACCTAGAACATGTAGAATGAAAAACCCACCAGCTTTACACCGGAGGACATGTGAAGAAAAATTTGAAAAAAGATCCTCACTCATACTTCTGCAAAGTTTGTATTGTTGTAGTGAGGATACCACTCGTGGTGGAACACGGCTGCACTGGGCCGTCCCCCCCAAAAAGAGACTTTAAAAGGTCACTGTCCTGAATGCCTCAGAAAGGGGCTGTCTGCACTCTCTGTTCAGGCCTACCTAATTTCCACTGCTGAACAATTCTGGCCCACTCAGAGTATGCCAGAGCCCACTGACACAGGTGTGCCCATCTCAGCAATGTTTTCGGAGTCCACACAGATTACAGAAAAGCCTTCTAGCTTCATAACTATTCATTTAGGGGATATCCATTCAATTCTATGGTCGTTTCAGAGGTCAAATATAAATGGAGGAAAATTTCCTGAAACCACTCCAGCAACAATGTAGAATTATGGAACAGCAACAAAAGCATTAAAGAACAAGAGAAATATGTGCAGTAACATCTCTAGAGGTATCAGAGTTCCTTCCTTCCTTTCCAGATAACATGAGAAGTTGGAATTGGTAGGTTGTTAGTAAAAGAGAAAATTGTTGCAAGTCTATTGACAATTTCATTCGGTATGATAAGGTATATCTATGATATATTTGTTTTCAAAATTCCTGATCCTACTCTGCCACTCTACAGGAGGCTGGTATTCTCCTTAAAAATCCAGCAATCTGTGATAGTAGAAGAACCTTGTGATAGCTGTGGTGGATAAGGAGCTGAAAAGCATGAGGTTTGAGAATAAAAGGAGCCACCCCTCTCTGGTGCCGCATCAGGGAAAAGCTGAAGTGATAGTAGAAGGAATGAGTAGTGGGAAAGAAACAGAGGCTTATTGTCAAGTTGCTGCTTGATTGGGGAAAAAAACAGTGCATGACCATCCTTTCACTGCCAGCACCGCTTCCAAACAGCCAGGAATTGAGTTTTCATTCTTCTGCAGCCGCAGCTGCTCAGCCAAACACATGACTTTGGGCACAAGGTCAGTAATGTTTTGATTTATTTATGATCCAAAACTGGTAAAGGCTTCATGGGAGCTGCAAAAGATGGTATGAAACCTGAGCTTGAGGGATTGCTTTACTGTTTGGGAACAAATGTATTTCGTTGTGTTGTTTTGCTTGTAAGTAGGTGAAAGTATGGCTATTCCTTGCAAGATTCCTTTTGACTAAAGGGATTCAGGCCTGGCTCACCCAGCCTGGATTTAGCTGATTCTGGGGTAGCTGAAGAGGTATGGGAAGATGGCAAGCGAGAGAATCAGACAGTGATGACTTTAAACCAAAAGAAGAAGTTCTAGCTCAGTAAAACAAAGGTTCCTAATGTCTCTTTTTCTATAAAAGGAGCTAAGTTTTCAACACACAGATTGTACCAGGATGTAGTGCTAGGAAGTTAGTGTATAAATTGTTGCTCTCTGAGAGAAAAAAAACTTGCTATTCATATTATTTGGGAGAAAACCAGTTTAAAAGTATTCTTGATTAGGAAAACAAAAAATACAATCGATTTTTTTGCTGAATCAGTCCGACTGAAAGATCTGTCACTGGGACAACAGAATTTTAGGTGTGGCCTCTGGGGGTTATACAGTGTAGAGAAGATGCTAACACAAACACTGCATTTTCTTTGAGCCAAGAATATGTAGGTGTTCACAGACAGTGGAGCTGCTATGTGTGCATCAAAGCAGCACAGCTGCCTCCCAGGGTTTTCTTTTTTGCTCCTTTTTTAAAACAAAAACAAAACTGGATGACTGCACTCCGTCTCTACCTAGCATTACATTTAGCAAAATGTTCTTTTCCTTTATCCATCCTCATCCCATGGAGTGGATAAATTTTGTCATTAATCAGGTTTGCATAAATTTTGCAACTATAAAGAAACGTTTTATTTAGGTTCCTAAGTTTTTAATTAAATTATAAATATTTAAATTTTTTATTTGTAATTGTTTTTGCTTTTTTCCACTAACTGTCCAACAACTTGGTTATCTCCACTTTGAAAGCTTCACTGTGACAATGATTGATTTACTTAAGAGCTACTCAATAACTCTGTGTTTCACAGAGTTAGCCTGAAATGTTTCCAAATTCACCTACAGATCAAATGCAAGTGACCTACTTCTCAGAGAAATGAGAGAAATTCATTTCTCCAGAAGCTTTGCTCCTTTTCTTGGATTCATTGATGTTTTTGCTTTGATCAAGACCAACATGCCAGTCCAAACCTTAGCAGAGAGTCCAGGTTGCTGCTCAACACCCTCAGATAGGTGTTTGAAGTCAGTTTTGTTACATTTAATTAACAAGTAGGGAGTACCAGACTGGCTCTATTCATTATTAGACAACACTTTCCTCATCAAAAAAGTACAGAACCTGTCTGGATTGCAAGTGCAGAGGAGGACTACTGACAGATGAATATATTGGATTTTTCAGGAAGAAGATATGGCTGTGGGTTGCTATGACATATTGGTTTCAGGGAGTTACTTATTCAGAAGAACTGAGAAGAATGAAGAGAGCTGTGGATCCTGAAGCCTTTATGAGCATTGTAAGTTGGTTGATGGAGTGACCTGAGCATGCAGGTTATGCATGACTTACAGCAGAGGGGTTTCTAAGTGTTAGGAATAACAGGGTAGATAAGCTGCCTTTATTTAACTTATCCTCTCTAGTCCTTGTATATACTACTGCTTTCTCTTCAATTCTCTTCTGCCTGCATGTGTAACAGCCCATCTTCTCTCTGATAGAAATTAAAGCAAATAGTAAACCTCCAAACTTAATTTTTTAAAAAAATATCAGTTACCAGCTTGCTATTGCTGGCACTACCTGTTTATCTGAAAGGATGACTATCTGGAATGTGAGCATTTCATCAGCAAGGAAATCTATAAACAACTAGGGGTGACCAGCAGAGACCAGAAATGGCCAGCTTTTCAGATAAACACCTCTTGCCAAGCAAGCTGGCTTAGGTCTTTAATTGTTTGTCAAAATCTTGGGGGTTCTGTCCTGCATGCTAAAATACATTGAGTGATTCTCTGAGTACACGTTACAAAAACCAATCCTCTTTTGTAACAAAACAGATGGAACTTTACTTCAGAGCTTAAGATGGGCTGTGCTAGGGATTTCCCTTGCAACTATGCAAACGCCTGATCTTTTTTTTCCATAACATACTCAGTTTTTCAGCAGTGCTCACTACATCTATGCTGTTTACCAAACCATAGTTGTGAAGCTGTCGGGATTTCTCTGAAGGTAATTTAAACAAGCTGGTTCCAGGCTGTATCAAAGCAAATCAGAAGCATTGCACCAAGACAGCTCCTCATCTCAGCCACACAGCTCACCTCGGCTCATAAAGTCCTGCTATGAGCTTATAGGGCTTCTTATATCACCAGAATGCAAGGGCTTGTGATGATTGCATGGCAGAAGTGCAAGGCAGGTTCTATATGACATATTTTAGCTGGGTAGTAAACCCCTAGATAGAATATAAAGAAAAGAGGAAACTTGTTGTTACTTTTGAGTTACACACATTCAGGTGCTCCATGTATGTAGGTTAAATCCCCAGCTGTACCTGCTTTCTAACATTTGTGCATTGCAACTGTCTTGTAACACATGAAATGTATTGTGCAAGCAAATGGATTTGTATCTTCTCTCCTAGAAAGAGCTCATTACTTACAAAGGGTACCCCAGTGAGGAGTATGAAGTGATGACAGAAGATGGTTATACCATTACCATCAACAGAATCCCCTATGGTATTCAGAATCAAGGAAACCCAGGTACAGTTATTTAATATGACACTACATCAGCCTAGATAGGGCATATTCTCAAAGGAGATAACTTGCATTTTTAAAACATCCACCAAAGATTGTATATATGAATGAAATCTTAGCAGAGCATTCTGGCTGCCCCAAACAACCTGCAAGATCTACAGAATTAGTGTCAAGGACACCTGTTTATAATAAAAATCCATCATAGTATGAAGCATACACTTCCTACTAAGAGTTGATTAGTAAACCTTAAAAAAAAGTTTAAAATAGGATAAAAGCCTAATCAGCCTGATTTGCAAAAGCTTTTCCAGCTTCTAATTTTGCTTTGCTTTTGCTTACACCTGGTTAGTATCAGTGACTGATTCATATTTTGGGTGAAGGAAACCTCTGAAAACAGTCCCACACCTTCATCTCTGTATCAGTGCTGAGAATCTCAAGCTGATGAGTCTGAGCTGAACAAACCATGACCAGAGGATGCCAAGTTAGTTTGCTCTGGTGTCAGGCAGATCTTTCCATAAATTCTTTCAGAAGCTTAGAAGTTGTCTCTTACAGAAAGAGAAGTTTTGTTCTTATGATTTGTTGATTCAGGAAAAAATCCCAGTATTGAATATGAGAAAATAATGTCTCTGGACAAGCAGGAAATGAAAAGATAAAAGCAATTATAAACTGGTTTAGTTTTGCTTTATTTTTCAGCTTCAAGACCTGCTGTGTTTCTCCAGCATGGATTATTGGGAGATGCTAGTAACTGGGTCACAAACCTGCCCAACAACAGCTTGGGCTTCCTACTAGCTGATGCTGGATTTGATGTTTGGATGGGAAATAGCAGAGGGAATCGCTGGTCAAGAAAACATCAAAAGTATTCCATTGATCAAGATGAATTCTGGGCTTTCAGGTAGACAGAACCACCAAAGGGGATATCCATTGCCCATCCAGACGTGTTTATTCCAGCTGACTTAATCAGGGATTTACATATGCTACTTTTTAATAGGCATTCTTTACATTCACTTTGGCTGAGGTGCCCCCATAAAAGCATGGGAACTGTAATAGTAATGGAGAGACTTTAATTACTGCTTGAACTGGTTCTTCAAACTAGAGGCATAGCAGCAGAACAACTCAGAGGAGCCTGCACAGGTCGTCCCCAAGCCATTCCTCAGCCCTGGAGCCAGTTTTGGCAGCCACTTAGAAACACTAGTCTCTGTAATACAATAACCCCCAAAAATTTGAGTAGTATCTTCCATATTCAGTGCCAGAAAAACAAAGAACTTAGAAAAATTGAATGATTCACTAAATCAGACTGTTTCTTTGCTGACAAGCTATTAATAAAAATGTGAATTCAAAGTCTGGTTGTTAATTTATGCATGCCTCTCTTTCAACATCCTGCCTGCAGTTTTGATGAGATGGCAAAGTTTGATCTTCCAGCAGTTATAAATTTCATTTTGGAGAAAACAGCACAGGAAAAGTTGTACTATATTGGCTATTCACAAGGTACTACCATTGGTAAGTTACACACAAGAGAGGAATTTTTCTGGAAAACAGGATTAAATTATGATTTAAGATACTCAGTTACTGAATGTGTCTGAAATTTTTCCTTAACTCTTTGTAGTTGTGAAATACTGTGTTAGTGTAAGCAATTTTCAACATGTAGTCATTTAAAATTTAGTGTAAAGATAATGAAGCATAATGAATCAAAAGCACTGCTGCTGGAAATCTGTCAAATAAGAATTATACAGGAAATTGTTGTGTGAGGGCCATGCAAGTTGTTTCTATCCAAGATGCAAGGGTGTGCCCAACAGCAGCTGGTCAGTTTACCAAAATAAACAAAACAGGAAGATGAGAATACTGAAAGAGAAGTTGGCCAGTTTGGACCAGATGTACACATGAAAAAAGAAAACACAAAATTGGATTGACGGGAAGAAAAAGTTTTCCTCCCAATAATATAAGAAATACATGAATGTACATCAGAAGTGTACATCTATGTTTAATCAAGTCTGGAGGAAAGCTGCAAAATATAGAAAGAAATTTCTCTGAATAGGGAAAAAATCCTAGAAGCTGGTAACTTGGAGAAGAGGGATTTCATATAAATCTAGGCTGGACCATAGTCTCTGAACAACTTACAAGCTTGTTTGTAAATTGAAAGTGCAGAATATCATGTATTAATACTGAAAACAGTCTAATGTAAAAACGATGGGTTTTTTAACTCCTCTTTTTTATTTTTCAGCTTTCATTGCATTTTCAACAATGCCAGAACTGGCTCAAAAAATCAAACTCTACTTTGCATTGGCACCTGTCACTGCTATTAAGTATGCTAAAGGCCCAGCAACAAAACTCCTCTACCTTCCTGAAAAAATGCTCAGGGTATGTGATATCTTGGTTTCCACTGTTTAACCATATACTTGTTTGTTCAGCTCTTAAAATGGATAAATAGAAAGTATAGGGCTTTGTGAAGGCGACTCATTTGCACGTTTGCAGGTTTACCTTGTGGGGAGGCCTTCGAAAGTTCAGGCAGGGCAATGAGAAAAGCTTCCAGTCCCAGGCAGCAGCACAGCACGGGGTCAGGTCACCCGGAGAAGTGCAAAGATGCAGATCCTCAAAGGATTCCAAGATTCCTCCAGGCAAAGCCACAACTGATATAAAAGTTTAAACTGTGAATTGGAGTTAACATGTAACACATCTCTTCATTGAAAGTGATGTAACCCAGATTGAGTAATGCCCAAGTAGGCTGATGCAATGGAAAACCAAGTAATTTCTCACTTGCTTGTGGGAACATCATCTGACAAATGAAGGAAAGGCAAGTAAGAACCATTGACATTTCTGGAGAAGTGTGTACATTCCTAAATTGACATTACCTTTGTATTTCACAGGGTATGCTTGGCAACAGAGAATTCCTTCCCCAGACTGAGTGTCTAACAAGGATAATAGCCCCTGTCTGCAGCCACCGAGCTTTTGCCAGGCTTTGTAGAAGTGTCTTTTTCAATCTGGGTGGCTGTAACCTGAAAAACATTGATGTGGTATGTATGAATTTTACCAGCTCTACTGGGAGTTAAAGCTTATGCTCCTCAAATTCACCTTCTATCCTGTAGTGTGAATCCTGAATTTCTATTAGTATCACATTGCAGGGACCAGTCCCCACTACTGAACAGCAGTATCTGCTGATTGCCCTATCTCTAGCAGGGAACCACTGCCTCTCCCCTCAGAAGAGCATTTGGCACCAGTCCTACAGCCCACAGCTGCTCAGAGCCCCCCAGAGTTCTGCAGACTGCCTTATGACAGACCTCAGCCAGGGCACCATATAATAGTCCATACTGTGGCTACTGGTCTCATCAGAGATATGTCATGAGCTGGCACACTGAAAAAGAAGAAATACAAAGCCCACCTGCTTCATATTTTCTCTTTGCAACACAGAAAGGAACACACATATTCTTCCTTGTCCTCATTCTCCAAGCCTTGGATCATCAGGGTGAGAGAGTATTAAAAAATACCTGGCCACCTCATGCTATGTCCAGCTGTAGGTCAGCTCACCTGGGAGTCAAAATTTTGCTCCAACATTTTTCAAAAAATGCCTCAGAAAGTGTTCACTGAGGAAGGATCACACAGCAGCTTGCTAAGAAACCCCTGCAGTGCTAGGGTGTGTTTTATTTCAAATATTCATAAGGAAATTACATTTCCCTTTGCTATTCTGTCCAAGAGTGATCCTCTCTCACAGAGAATCCGATACAGAATTCTGAAAAACACCACGCAGATTGGGGTCTAAATTGCTGGCTTTCTATGCATTCCTTCTCACCTGCAGATTATTTTAGATTCTCAGTCATCTTGGGAAATGTTCTGGTTAGGGATTGCTCTTTCAGGGCTACTCCTAATCTGACACACTGCCACATGTAAGTAAATCTGAGGAAGTCTCCAGTCATGCCGCTCCAATTCCTGTCGGTTTGATTGGTACATGACCCTGCAGTACCATATGTTTTGATGTACACCTACATAGAAGGGAAGAAGAGAATGCTCACTGAATGTTCTCTTTCAGAACCGAATCAATGTGTATATTGCCCAAACCTCTGCTGGAACTTCTGTGCAGAACATAGTCCACTGGAGTCAGGTATGAGCAAGGCCCTGAAAGATAAAATAGGTACTCACCTCGAGCTGAATAGAGAGGTACAGAGATAACCAGCTGTGAAGCCACTGCCAACTTCTTGGAAACACATGCAACTTGTGGATTGCAACTGAAACCTCAGTTCAGAACACTATTGTTCATTGCTCCTTCTTTTGCCAGCAGGATAGAAATGCCCTATGTGATACAGGTACATTTGAAGCCAACAATGAAGGGCTGCATTTGAGTAAAGATATGTAGGCTGGAAGCTGTGTGCACAGGTGTACACATCACCCTTCTTATTGAGTATCCAATACCTTTTACAAATGGTGTCCACAATTCTGTAGGGGATTTACCTTAAGAAATTAGTCAAGTTTCCAACGTGGTGTCAAGAAATGAGCAGGATTTAGGCTGCCACAAACATTGTCACATTTTACTATTAAAACCCTTGTAGTTTCTGCTCTCGCTTTCAAGGCTGTCAGTGTCTGGACAGCAATAAAACTCTAAATAATAAATACTTCATTTAGTAGACTGTTTCTATCCCTTACCTACAAGGTACTGCCATAGTACCCCTTCAGCAGCAGTGCTGATGGGAGCTGCCTTTCTGTCTTTGGGCTCACACTCTGAGGGCTCAGAGAGCTCCCTCAGAGCAGCTTCTGCAGCGGGACAGGTTTCCTGACAGCACCAGAGCTCTGGAGGGGCGCAGGAAGCAGCAGTGAGCACACAGAGTTTGCAGCAGTGAGCACACAGAGTTTGCAGCAGTGAGCACACAGAATTTGGAGGAGTGTTCGTGCCCCTTTCAGCAAAGCAAACACACAGATATGTTTGAGTGACATCTCACAGGCACTTACTCAAAATAAAATTGTACTTCTGGCTGTGAGTTTGCATTAGATAGTAGGTATGACTAAATTGCTTTTGTAACCATGACCAAGATCTGTAAAGAAAAAGGGTTACAAAAGCATAGTGGGGGGAGTTCTGCAAATTGACTCAGATGTAATTCAGCATCTAACCACAGACTGCAAGCACAAACATGCAGAAGTAATACTCGTAAGTCTTTGTTGTCCTTACTGTTATTACAACTAAAGGAGCTAACGGAATTTCAATACTCAGATTCTGGTGAGAGTGTCTCTCAGAGTAGTAACAACACATGCTATAGGTAAAGCCAAGAAGGGAAGAATTAAAAATGGTCATTTCTGTTTTCAAAATAGAGTGGGAAGAGAAAACATAAGATGGAGCCACTCACAGAGCTGTGTTCACAACACAACTGTAAGAACAGGACAAGGCCGTAGCACTGAGATGAACTTGTTGACAGCAGCTGTTAACAGTAGTTTTACAAACTTGAACAAATTGCCTGCAAGTACATCCTAGGGTCTATCTGCAGAAGATGTGAATTTATTTCATTATAACAAAAACATTTGACTCCTTTTCACTTTTTGACACTTTTAATTAAATTGCTATTGGCTCTTTCATAACTCTTAGAAGAACTTCTGTTGGGGCTTTAAACTGGAGTCAGAAGATCATCAGGGAAAGAACACACAGACTTCCCCAATTATGGCTTTATAATTACCCTTCTCTTGTTCATCCTCCTAGGAGGCCCGCTCAGGGAAGTTCCAAGCTTATGACTGGGGCAGTTCAAAGAAGAACATGGAAAAATACCAACAGGTATGTTTTAGTGAAGCAGCCTTGGACAGCACAGAAACACACAGGAAGAGAGCAAGGATGTAGTAGGAGACACTTTTTCAGAACATAAGTAAATGAACATATTATTGCTTTTCAGTTTGGAACTCAACAGAGAAAGCATGCAAGCACTAGTGGCAATAATAAATTCAATACATTTTAAAAGAAAGAGAGAGAGAGGAAGAGAAAAACTTCTCAATTAAATTATCAATAAGAATAAGAGGAAGTAAGAGCAGAAAAAATAGAAAATTAATTTTGAAGAAGAAGAGCACACAGAAAAAACCAAAAATGTCTTGTCTACTAGTGTAACTGAAATTGATGACAATATTAGGAATAGGAAAACTGGAAAACTAACAGGCAGCCCTAGATTCTGGCAGTCAGTGACAAAAGGACTTTGTCCTCAAGCAGACCCTGAGGAACATATTTTCCATTCAAGACTCTAATCCCATCCTTGACCCTCCCACCGTTTAGGTCTCCACAATAGCCTGTCATTATGAGTTACATGTTTTAATGATGACTTGCCTGAATGCAGCTTCCTTTGGTTTGTCTTGAATTGCTTGCTCCTGGAAAGTCATGGGATGCCTTCTAGGTTTTGTGTTTGGAATAATTACTTCCAGTGCTCTTTCTTCATACTATTTGTGGCTGTATAAACCTGCCTCCTGTTCTTGCTCTGATGTCTCTTTCCCAAACACAGGAGTCCTAAGCTGCTTTCCCTCTTCTCCTACAGAAGCCATTCCATGATCCTTTTCATCCTTGTTGCTGTTGTATTTTCTCTCTAGCCCATGTCTTCTGAGACAGACCACTGCTTCAAACAGACTATGATGGGGGTTTATCCAGAGGCACCCTGATATCTCTGTCTAGCTTCAGGCTCCTGTCCTAAGATTCCCACTTGAGAGTGCAAAGACCCAACAATAACTCTTTGTCAGTTTAGGAGGTGTTTTACTTTTGGCTGTGCTATCAACTGAGTAATCCCTGTGAGCGCAGAGAGAAAAGGCAAACAGGGGAACTTCCTTCCTCTTTGGTTTAGACACCTCTACTTTGTACAGTGACAGAAGAAAGCCCCAAATGAATGTTTGAAGTTGCTGTGCTCTCCTGGACATTCATTCCTGTACTGTTTTCCAGACTATTCCTCCTCTCTACAAGATAGAAGAGATGACTGTACCAACTGCAGTGTGGACTGGGGGACAAGACCTGCTTGCAGACCCCAAGGATGCAGCCATTTTATTGTCTAAAATTAAGAATCTTATCTATCACAAGAAGATTCCTGAATGGGCACACCTGGATTTCATCTGGGGATTGGATGCACCTTTTCATGTGTACAATGAAATTATTGACCTGATGCAGAAGTATCCTTAACCCACAACCAGAAGGCTTACCTGACTCATTCAACAACATTTAGATTCACTGGGTACAAAGACCCCCTTCTGTTGCGTCTGGAATCAGGGAAAGGGTTCCTCCTGCACAGTAGATGTCACTCCAATGCCTTTTGCATCCTGATAGCACTCTTTATGTTTTCTGGCAACCTTGTGGATCTGTAACACTTTTTCAATAGATACATCTTCAATTCTGCAATAACTATATTTTGCTAACAAAAGACAGGGTTTACTTCCAGCTTACTCTCTTCTCTAGACCATAACAGTAATGAAAGCTCTTCCTTCCTCTGGATAAATTCAGTGATCTCTCAGTGTTTTCCATTCTTTGTATTATTGCTCCGTTTATTGGGCTGGCAGTCATTTAAAGGCATAGTATAATCAAAATCTTATTCTAACAGTTGTGGCATTGTATAATTTTTTTACTAAACAAGATTATTAAGCAAGAAAGTGAGTTCATACAAAAAAAACCAAAAACACCTAACTCCTGAAATGAAGATGGTTTGTCTTTGTTTGAAACAGGAATGCTCTCTGTTTTCATGAAGAAGAGCAAGGAACACAGGGTAGATCCAACAGAAAACAGTAGCCAGTATCATGGTTCAAGCATGCACCTGGAAGCTGGGAAACTTGGCTTCAAGACCCACCCTGTGAAAGAGAAATCCTTGCTGATTCAATCTTAGTCATTTTGGCAATGGCAGCACTCCCATGAGACCATTTATTTCAGCTACACCCTGAACCCAGCAGAAACCTCACACCTCCTGCTGTTTCACATGTGAGCTACTGGCTATCACAGAGCTGAGATGATCTAACCTTTGTCAAGGCTCTGAGCAGCCTCTTTGGAGTTTAAACACTAAAATGAGAAGTACCCAAACATTGCTAGAAAGAATCCATTATCTTCATCCCATATAAATTTAGAGCACTTTGACCACAACTGGAAAGAGCTGCTTTCAAGACAGTGCTAAAGAAACTATTCATCCTATTAATTTCCTGAGGTAACTATGACTCCACCAATCTTGTTTCAAATAGGTAGTTACTGCACAAAACCACTCCTTTGAAGGGTAACCTCTGTGGTTATTAGGTTACAGCATTATAGGTCACCATTCCTCCAAAACAAAGTGCCAGTAGCTTCACTGTGAAGAGAAACAGTGCATTTAGGGGTTTCCTTTCAGCCTGACACCCTCATTCTACTTCTCAATGAAATGTTAAGTCTGGGCTGCTAGCCAGCACAGTGCAGCTGTTGCACTGGGTCTGCTCACAGGTGATGCTGTATGACCAAAGGCCAGTGTCTCTGACTAATGGTTCATTAGCCAAACAAATTAACCATAGCTGTTACTACTCCTGCACCTTTCCCTTCCAAGAGAAACAACAGGCCATTTTCATCTCCTGAGCTCACTACTGAGGGCTGTCCTGCCTCCTTCTGTTTCACAAATGTAACCAGAGTTTGATCCAAACAAAACAGTTCCCCTCCAGACAAGGACATTCCTTCCATCAAATACAAATGCCTGGAGACAAATACCCTTCAAAAAGTCAATCTTTCAACTAGGTCACTGCTTTTATGGACAATGTATGAGGACATGAGATCTTCTTTGCAAGTTTTCAATGCTTTCCATGCTAAATGCAACAGCATCATACCTGAAAGTAAGCAGAGCATTCCATAAAATCACCTAGAAAAGATATTGCAATCATGCAGCTGTCTTGCAACTTGAGGCACCACAGAGGAGGTAGGGAATTGAATTTTCTGGAAAATCAGGAAAAGCAGGTTGAGCAAACAACATTGGACACATCACGGGGACTGTTGATTCCACCCTGGGACATGAGAAGGGATGAGACATGATGCAGAAGTCCTTCTGAGTCATCAATTTATAGTTTGATGATAGTTATTGCCATTTGCAGATATCCAAGAAGTCAAGTTATCATGTTTTTCACTGAGGAATTATCGAACTACCTTTCCCACTACCCCAAAAAAAGTTCTTTACTTTGTATGTAAAGCAGGGCTGTTAGTGTGCCATCACTGACATCCTGTTATTTCACTCCTTTCCTTCCCCCAGTAGTCGAAGGCATTATACTATTTACAATGGTGTTCCCAAGAACACATCCCTCTTGTCTGACGTTCTTCTAAATGCTCATCAGTCCATGATGAAACTCAAGCTCTTCTGAAGACACTTGTGAGTTAATTGGCTGAACAGGCTGATCCTCGTGCAGGGGGATTCTGCTTAGTTTATAGCCCAGCTGCCCAAGGACACGGAACAGGTCCTTCTGCCCATGGTCATCGAGCCAATCTCGGTGAGGACTGAGCCCTCAGGCTGACTGCAGCTAATTCAGCCGTTAAGCAAAGATCTCCAGATACTGTGTTTTCAGAGGTGATGAAAATGGCTGAGGATAAACAAGAACCCTTGTTTGTTCCCTCACTGGGAAAAAGGTTACGCGCAGTGCTCAAGCCTTGTTTGGCACTGGAACATGATTAATGCAGAATAAGGTGGGTTTCCTGAGTTGTGCTGCTCACTGGAAAACAGATTTAGGTCAGTCTGCAATGTTAAAGTTAACCTAAATCAAATGAAAAGCAATAGCAGAGACAGTGTTCTTGAGACACTATGTCGAGAAAAGCTGGACTCTTCCTCCTTTGCATCTTAAAAGATTACATTTTGAGCAACCCCTCAGTTTGGCAACAGAGCAGATCAATGTCTGCCACAGCCGCAGTGAACTGCAACACCCAGGTCCCAGCTAAACATACTAACCACTTATTTATAGGTAGTGTCTACACTCTCCTGCTCCATGGTGCATTTTGGGGTGGTGAATTAAACCAGATCATCTTTTCCATCAAAAGATTTCCCCACTTCTGAAATACGGCCAAATCAGCATTTAAACACGCTCTGCAATGCGTGCTGCCAGCTCATGACACTCACAGCTGCTTCCCTGAAGTGCTCATTTTGTTTTGACTTCCTTCTACCAGCGCAGGTCTCTGCCAGTGAATCAGTCTGCTGGTGGAGACGGACCAGCCACTGTGGCAGGAGACAGAAGCACGGCAGTCAAAGCAGAGGTAAGTATCTTGTACATACATGCTCATGGTCTCTTCCTCTGTTTCCTGTCTCCATAAAAATGTGCTGCTTTGCTTTTGTGCAGTTGGTTATAAAAATAAGCAGTGTTTTCCTCTCTCATCTGTAAGCCTGTTGCTATGCACAGAAGTGCTTCTCTGCTTAAACTAGAAGACGAAGTTTGACCTGAATAAAAGGGAGAAAAAGAGCAACTATTTAATTTTTTCCTACTTGTTCTCTTCTCCCTGAGAAGAAAGGAATGAATGTGCAAGTATTGCTACAATGTGTGATCTGGACCTCCTGTTCCTTCTGTATAATGCACACGTATGTTTTCTTAGTGAGTAAGGCAGCAAGTTCCCATGCATGTTTAGTCACAGTTGCTCTTCTGGTTGGTGTGCAAAGCCTTACAGCTTCTATGGAGCAAACTTTAAGACTGCCTAAGGCTCAGGGATAGAAGGACGAATTTCGGAATGGTTTGCATCTTAGCTTCACTAAATCTTAAAAGCACATACAGGAACTTTCAAGCGCATTTCTCTCTCTGATCTTTTTTCTATCTAAGTATATTCTTTTATTTATTCCCGTGCCCAATAGTTACTTGTGACTTCATCTCACTAGATGAAAACAGCTGGTCATGTCTCCTGTCTTAATTTCTAGAGTTTAAGGGAGCTGTGGGCTGCCAAGATTGCTGCTACTTGGCCCCCTGCATCTGACTAAAAGGTGAATACCTGGAAGTCCATAAGCCATGCCAGCTAAGCCAGGTGATCAGAATGCATTGAGGAAAATTTACCTTAACAAGAGGAATAATTAAGCCTCTGCATTGCCTCAACTAATCTTGGTAGTGGTTTGAAAACAAGCTGAGATATTAGCAGAACTTTTTCTTGCCAAATTGAGATTCCCAGTGCAGGGAGAGGCAGGCATATTTTACTCCCACGAGAACAGAGTAAAACAACAGAGAGTAAAACAACAGAAAGCAAAACAAAGGGTTGCACTGCCTGAGTATATCGTTGTAAGGCTTCCTGTTTTGACAAAAAAATTAAGAAGTATTTTATATATGAAGGGAATCTAGTGAAGTGTGTTTTGATGCCAAATTTAAAGTTTTGAGTGTTTCCAAGAGCTGCCTCATTTCAACTGTTTGATGACTCATGAGGTTTGACTTCTTTAAATTTGTTCAGTCAAATTTAAAGGTTAAATTGAAGATCACTAAAAGTCAAAACATATTTTCCTTGTTTACCTCTCTCATCCTGCAAATTCTGTTCTTCTTCCCCATTACTTGATGGGGAATACTTCCTTATTTTCTCTTGATCTTCATATTGAACGTTCCTGAGAATAAATAAACTTCACAGAGCACCATATCTCATCATAGCAGATGTCTTAGACTCAAGAAACATATGGCTACATGAGAACCTCTGTTCATCATTAAAAATTGCATTCTCCAGGTCTAATGCCTGGTTCCCAAAAGACTTGTCTCCTGAGCCTGCTTAACTTCCCAGCAAGAACTGTAAGATTGGCAGGTCTCCTATGAAATTCACTCACAAATCCTGTATGCTATGGCTACTGTGAAGCTACATGGACTCTGAAATGCTGAAAATTTCACTCTTACTGGCTGCTGCTGAACATCACACCAGCTGCCTTTGCCTGCCTTGCCCCAGCAAGGCTGAACCCTCTGGAGCAGTCCTTCCCTGCAAACAGTCCTCAAGATCTGCTGTGACCCCCGTCACTGTACAGGCTTGTATCTCAGGGCTGGACCTGGCAGATATTTAACAATTACACCAAAAGTCAGTTACAGGATGGACAGGAGGATGAACTAACACAAACAAAACACAGTCATAGAAATGTGTCCTCTTCTTCTGAGGAAGGCCAGCCTGCAAGAGCAGTGGTGTCCCCAGCCATTGTGAGCATTATCACAAGACACTGTGATGAGCTGAAGCCTTACATTGCATTAAGTCCTATGGATTCTACTGTTGAACATTTAGGTCTCTCCTGCCTGATCTTTATGGTCTTTATACACATGCAGACTATTACTCTTCTCTTCACAGGCATCATTGTCTCCTCATACATTAAAGCACAGCATAAAACAAAAGTTTGATGTATGACATATGATGTGGCTTTTCCTGAATATGTGAGCGCAGTACTGAGCTTCATGGATCAAACTTTTCTGTGCAGTTATTCAGAAAGAAGAAGCAAGGAGCACTGAATTTGTGAGCTCTTACGCTCCACACAGTTTTAACCCATAATCCCACTCTCAGTAACTATCTGGGTCACAGAATCTGTTCTTCTCTTTTCTAAGTGATGTTTGTGTCAAAATTATCTTGTTGAAAAAAAATTCTGGGAAGCTCAGAGAGAGCAGTTTTCCTGCACTCATTGACCTAGGTTCTAGAAAATAAAGACTACAACCTGGAAACATATCTATTTTACATGGAATTGACATAAACTGGTACTAGATCAACTGCACTATGCAATTTCTATTAAAAAATGCTGATTTGGAACCATCAGTCATCCCAGGAAAGGGCAAGGTCTCACTTCTCGTGACCAATACAAGATTTGCACTATGGACAACCATTTCTGAGAGGTGATGGTGACACTCCCTTGGCAGCACAAAGGCAGTCTAAGGATCTATTGCTCACTCCTTACGGTCACTGGTGGCCAAAAGGTAAGGCTGACTAGGAACTGACTCATGGGGATTTTGGGGAGCCATGCATGGTCACCTTGTTTGCTCCATATTCTCAGAGGAACTGATTTCAAACAGAACTTGATCATGTTCTGGGGCACATCATCCTATGAGGAAAGCACAAACTGGCACTGAATGTGCAAGCATGTTGCCCAATGTCCATTAAATCTCACAGAGTGCCTGAATTGCTCCTGGCCCCTTCATGAGCCTCCTTATCTGGTCCTTCACCCCAGGACACCACTGACAGACACAAGAGTAACATTCAGTCCCAGAGGAGGAGAGGGCAGGTTTAGAGAGAGCCAATCCTGAACATCTTTCACCTCATTCCTGAGGAGACAGGAAACTAACAGTGCTTTCTCCTTCCTTCACCTCTCCTGCTGGCAGAAGGGTGGAGACAGATAAAGGCAGACAAGCTTGGTGATGGCCATCTCAGGTGCCCACACTTCTTTGTCAAGCTTCTGCTAGGCTCGTGCCAAGAGCTGGCCTGTCTACCAGCCCCAGTTCCCTTGTAAACTGCAGAGTGCTCAGGTATATTCTTGCATAGTATCCCCAGAGGTGCTTTCCTCTCCTGTTCTGCAACCCTACCTGTTAAACAGGGTGAGCTGTAGACAGCCCATCCTCACACAGGTTCTTATTCTGGCAGCCCCTGGGGAACTGACCTTGGGCAACCTCCAGGACACTCTCCTCGTGGGTCTTCCTGTGGAATTCCACACCACTCTCTTCCTAACACAAACACCCCTGCATGTGCTCTTCCACACAGCCCCAAGATGTGGTGCCTCCTGGTGCTGCTCAGCTCCCAGGGAATTGCCTTTTCAGCAGGATTCACAGCAGCCTCCACTCCAGCTGGTGACCCAAGCCGCTGCAAGAAGAGTCGCAACCCCGAATGTTTCATGAATGTTGTAAGTTCTCTCCCTTTCTAAAACTTCTCTTCCAGCTGCATAACTAACAGTCCTTGTCAAGAAAGCTAAGAAGACCCCCTTCTGCATTTCCTGTTTTCCCAGCCTGCTGTTTCCAAAGCCACTGCCTTGGGGTCACTCTCACAATGGGGGCCAGCTCCGAATGTGCCAGGGACAGATGTGCCTCTTGCACACTGCATGAGTTCAGACACGTAGCCCTGCAGTGGGGACTGTGCCTGCTTACCTTTGCTCCCAAGGCTAGGCAACTCCCCAGAACCTGCTGAGAGGCACTGGAGATCCAGACTATATAATTTTGATCCCAGTGGCCAGACTCAGCTCTGGATTGCAGACAGAGCACAGACTACATGCTCAGTCCATACCAAACTGAACAATAGACTTTGCTGCCTGCATTTAGGGTGAAGCCCAACAGATACATGATAAATGTGGAGCTGTGTCATGGCTCATGATACCTGTTTGCAGTCAGCTTTCTCAACACATGTTGATATTTCAGGCTACTGCATGAGGGGAGGAGTGCAAACCTGGCAAGAGAACAAAGAACCTTCCAGCACTAGCCTGGAAGAAATCTTGATTCTCCTATCCGAACAGTCTGGGCTGCCACAGAGAAGAATTCTTTGCAGTGGAGGCAAAGGCTGGTTTCTAATCTCAAGTGAAGCAAAGGCCTGCCCTGCCATAACAAACTGTTTGCTCAGAACAGTGGTAAGGAAGGTTGAACCCCTTCTTCAGATTCTCACAAGGCAAATTATTCAAAGATGCCTTGCCTTGAGTCACCAAAGATTTCCTCAGAGTACATGCAAAATTAGGTAGAGGTGGTACCATAAGCTCCTTCGACAAGATCTCCACCCTTGTTTGCTTTGCTTGCATGGCTTGCCTAACCACACTTTGGCAAGAAAGAATTCATTATGGACCATCCCCACAGCTATTGCCATTGTCTTATACAGATATGGCTGCATATTTAATCTGTAGAAAGGTATAATCTGTATAAGCCTTGCATAACATGATAAACTACCTCTCAGAAGGCAGCTGGTTACTCAGCACAGTGCTGCTTTGTCCTATAATAGGGGGCTAAATACCAGGCAGCCACCATCTAAGCAGGTCTGAAGAGAACTTTGCTTCATCTTTTTACAAGACCTGTAATGTTTATTCTCAGCCATGGTCTCTGTGGCTGGGGCCTTGCACTGCCATCACAGCACATCCCACATCTGCACTGCTTGTCTTGGTGAGGCTCCAGAACAGGACAACTGGCACATTAACAAACTCTCCTTTGGCTTTCCACAGAGTGAAATTATCAGATATCATGGATTCCCCAGTGAGGAATACGAAGTTACAACAGAGGATGGATACATTCTTGCTGTTTACAGAATTCCTGCTGGGAGGAATGACGGAAATACAGGTGTGACACAGTTACAGCACACAAGGAAGGCCTGAGAGCCAACTCTTACATGGGGTCCCCATCTTTCCCCTTTCCACCTGCAATGGCATGTTCCACACCTTTCTATCTCCATGAGAGCACCTAGTCAGAAGTGTGACTCAAATACTAAATCCATCTGAAGTCCACACATTCAGTGTCTCTGTCCTTATTTCAGACTTTCTTAATAATTTTGTTATATCCAAGGGTTGGAACTTTTTTCCCTCAAATGATCTGGCAGGTAGACAGGATCTGGGGAGGCTTTGCCTTAACAACTTAAATAATATATATATAAAATAGTGGCCTGACAACAAAGCCTCTGAGGTTAGGCACATGAATAGCTCCTAGGCTTCTCAAGGACAGATATTCTCAAGGAAGGAGGAAAGAAATGAGGTTGTCAGTAAAAAGCAAATGCATTTGATCAGTTTCATCACATTTTCTGAACGGAATAAAAATTTCTAGCTGGAATTTGGGGTACCTTGGGTAGTGCTACTTTGATTATTGGTCCTTGTTAGTACTATAGAATGATTCATTTGGATGCCTTCCCCTAGCTGGATCTCCTTTGGAGATCATTTGGACCAGCCTGACTCTCAAAATAAGGCTAGCCAAGTTAGATCAGGGGCCTCTCAGCCCTGCTCAGAGATTACCAAAGCATGGATTTCCTCCTTTGGATTAATTTTTCTTTCTCTTCCATACAGTGTTATGCCTTCACCAGTTTTCAGCTTTGGGTAGATGGTTTCAGCATAGGGGCTGTAAGCTGGCTTTCCAGTGCAAGAGGAGGTAGGACAGGCATCCCCAGTAAATTCTTTATTTGCCAGACCTGTCATAAAATGGTTATGAAATGTCATTAAATGGCTCCTGTTTGCATAGAAAAAAATCTTACAGGTTTCTCAAACCAATATCTATGTATAGTTCTCCCGGGAGCTTCTAGAAGAAGGAAACCTCTCACAAACTGAACTCTGTGCTCCGATATTAAATACGCGTTAATTGCTGTTCCAATAAAAGAATATTTTAATCTTTTTCAGGGCAAAAGCCTGCAGTGTTCCTACAACATGCATTTCTAGGAGATGCTACTCACTGGATTTCCAACCTGCCCAACAACAGCTTGGGCTTCGTCCTTGCAGATGCTGGCTATGATGTCTGGTTGGGAAACAGCCGAGGGAACACCTGGTCTTTGAAACACAAGACCCTTAAGCCATGCCAGAAAGAGTTCTGGCAGTTCAGGTACTCAGTGGAGAGAGAAAGACTCAACATAGAAACTCCAAGGGGATTAGAAAGCTTCAGCCTGATGGCTTTTACCAAAATCAGCATCAGATCAGGATCTACACCAACCCAGGAGAGTAAAGAACCAGACAAACATGGATACTCACTACTACTCAGAGTTGGGAGCATTGGCCAGGGAAGAGAATTCAGAGACTGGGAAATGAAAAACGATGCTGAGGAAAAGGGAGACTGTACTGTGAGAGGGAGAGCAAGAATCTCAGCTGGAACACACTGAACAGCCTTGTCTAGAAATCTGATCTCTTGCAGTTGAATTCAACCAAGAGAGAAATGTGTGTTTTAACCTGTGCAGGTGAAAGCACTGATTAAATCCAGTTCCCCAAGGGCTGCAGCTGTCAGGTGAAACTGGCACTTCATCCACAGAGCCCAAGGCAGCCAGGCTGCACAGCTGCACCCCTCTGCCCACTTCCCCAGCTCAAGCAAGGATGCAGACACATGTGCAACCTCCTCCTCCAATGGGTCCTGCCTGGTGCAATGAACAAAACTGACAATCAGTAGCTCACACTGTGATGGTCAAATTGTCTGCCAGCTTTTTGTGTTTCTCCCTGCAGCTTTGATGAAATGGGTAAATACGATATTCCAGCAGAGCTGAACTTCATCATGAATAAAACTGGACAGAAGGATGTTTACTATATTGGTCACTCTGAAGGCTCCACTGCAGGTAATGTCAGGAGAATTATTAACAACCATTTGTATTCCTATTTGATCCATAGGTGACTCTCCGCACTGATTCTGTTGCTTTTCTTGTTTGCAGAGACCTAAAAAAACATAAAGATTTTTCTGTGTTGAGATTTGAAAAACATGCAAAAATTTTCTAAAATCAGCTTTGATTACCCTTAAGAAGCAAATAAACTTAATAGAAGATGCAGTGATAGTTCAACTTTTTAAGTAATTACAGGCATAGTAACAGACATTTACTGGGTACTTCTGGTACTGCTATAGGTTTTTTTTTTCTCAGCAAAGAGAATTTACATGAAGTACTTTTGTATTAAGACAGACAATTAAAATCATAGAATCATAGAATTTCCTGACCTGGAGGGAATGTAGGATCATTGAAGTCCAATTCCTGGCCCTGCCCAGGCCAGCCCCATGTGCCTGACAGCATTGTTCAAGCACTTCTTGAACTCTTGAAGAGTTGGTGCTGTGAGCATTGCCCTGGGGACCCTGTTCTTGTGAACAGGATGGAAAAATGAAAAAGATAAAACAGCCCATATAATACATAATTTAAATGAATACATTTATTTAAATTAAATTGCTTGAAGGCAAGAAAAAATAACCTCAACATTATGAAGTCATGACCTAGTGTCAATCTTACAACTTAAATTGTAGTTCATGAGGCATTATAACTGGCCACATTGCTGTTTAAAAACATAGTGTCAGAGACCAAAAAAAAAAGGAAAACAAAAACATTAATTGTTTATTTTCTCTTAGCTCCAGCCTTTGTCATTACTCATTTCATTTAATCAGTAATGGCCTCCAATTGCAGCTGATTTTCTTTTAGCATCAGTTGAAAGTTCTTGATGGTTATGGTTTATGTCTCAGATCCATGAATGGATGTTGATTAGAAAGGAGCCACTGCCAGTTATTAGTGTAAACAACCCAGAAAAAAAGAGCAGGAAGTGTGGAAAAATCACGTATTGTCACAAATTCTGATCCCTTCTTTCTCTGCCTCACTTAAGAGTATTTAAGTATCCCCATGGCAAAACAAACCAAGCATCTAGGCTTTCTTCATCTGCCTGTGATGCAAGCAACCAGCTGAAAATACTCAAAGCTCCCAGTATTCAGCTAATTATTCTATGATTTCATAAACATAAACATGTGTAGATCTTTAGAGGCTCTAATTTGAAAAAACTCATTTTTATGGGAATCTCATGAACTTTAGAAGGAATTGATGCTATCTTCAAAACCTCCCTGACATGTTGCCTACAAAAATGGTTCTGATAAAGATAATGCCCAGACCTGCTTTAAACCTTAAAATGAACTTTGCCTCCAAAATAAAATTAGTTTCAGGACTTCACTTCAACACTTTGCTTAAGTAAAACGTGCAGCACAAACATGAACAACAGACAATGGGCTGCATATCCACTATGATGTCTTGTTTGCTATCTGCTGTTTATGTATTTAATATGTCTGTGGAGGATATCTTCACTAACTCAGGCTGTCTCTTCTGTGTTTGCAGGCTTCATAGCATTTTATACATACCCTGAGCTGGCTAAACGGGTGAAAGTGTTCTTTGCTCTGGGCCCAGTAATCGTATGTCCACACGCTACAAGCCCTCTGGTTAAGATAGTAAAACTTCCTGAACCTCTGCTCAGGGTATGTAATTTTTTTCCTTCTAAAAGGTCCAATGCCTGACTAATCTTCACAGGGTTCCCTCAGCCTGAAGTTGTGTTCCCAAACAAGTGACATGCTGACACTGAGCTTGGGGTGAATTGAGTGCTCTCGAAAAAACTGTTCCCAAACCCTGTGGTGAAATTAGTTAGGGTATAGAGTTTGTAGCAGCAGCTCCCAATGAATTAGGAGACTTATGAAATGCTGTCCTGTTTTAGGATTTCTGCTGTTTAACTAAAATTTTGCTGGCCTCACGCAGGAGGAACTAACACAGAACTGCAATAACAGACACAGCAATCTCTAGGACTTTAAAAATGAGTAGGCATTAAGGTCAGCACACTAGAAATGGAAGGAGTGTTTCCTCAAGGATTGCTGGTAGTAATGTGAAGGAGGAAGAATAAATGATGTGCTGTGGGGAAGAGGGTGTTTTAAGGAGTATTGTGAGGGTGAGCTTGACTTGAATGCTGCGTTGTGAAGGCTTCAATTAGCAACAATTTTCTGCATAAAATTCTTCCGTAACAAGAACAAAAAGTGTTGTGCTTTTCCTTTCCCTCAGTTAGTGTTTGGCTGCAAAGGAGCTGTGCACCAGATCCCGTTTCTGAAAGGCCCCGTGACACAGTTCTGTACAAGCCTGGATAAGTTCTGTGCCCATGTTCTCTGTTACATAGCTGGAGGCAGTGTAAAAAATATCAACACGGTGAGTACCTGCAAGAACACCTACTCAGTGCAAAACTGAAGGGGTTTTGGCAGTTGTGCTCTATATCCTTGTCTAGTTACCATCAGGCATGTAAGTGTGCATGAACCACAATGCAGCTGTCAGCAGACTGGGGGAATTCCAGGACACTGTGTATGGTGAGCAGTGGCAACATGGCTAGGGCTACTGAAGGGTGGGACCAACAGCTCGGCACATTCCAATGCCAGAAAGAGAGAACTGAATTCAAACTGGAGCTGTATTGCATATGTCAGGATGTACCCACTTTTGGGGCTAAGCCAACCAGATTTTTGTCACACCCAGATGTTCTTTAAAAAGAGACAATGAGTGATGGAGTCAGACTTCTTGGCAATACAGTTGCCAGTTTCCTTCCTTAACATATAGACACTGGGGTTCTCTGAACACTGAAATAGCTAAAAGACAGGAGAAAAACCTCTTCTTCTACCCAATTTTCAGATTATTTGCACCAAAATTTGGTCCCAAAGAACTACTGTAATGGGCATTTTACTGGTTTTGTTGACCTTAGAACTGGGCCCAACAGCTCAATCCACAAGGTGTAGAGCTACAGAAAGCCCTTCCACTGTGCTGAGGAGTGCAGCACACCTACAGGGGGATTCACAAACACTTGTGCATCACTCAGAGGGAACAGAGAGACAGCAGAGTTTTCCCTCTGCTTGTTAATATATGGACGCTGTGATGTCAATCCCCTTTACAGTGGCCAAAGTATGCAGAAGCTGGCCTGTCCAGTGTTTATTACTGCAGTGTCTGTAACAACTGGGATCATTTTTTAAGCTATAATCCTTTTTAAAAGCACATATGGAAAAGCAATTAGACTTAGAGGTGCAATGCAAAGTCAATTGCAGCTTTTGAGTTGCAGAGCTAAACCATTAAGGATATTTCCTGCCTTGCTTAAGTCACTAATGTAGTTCTCAGAGCAAGATAACGTAGCTGAGGAAGAATCCAGGGAGGTAGAACTGGGACATCTCCTTAACAGAACTATAAAAAATGTTTTGTAAGCTGACTTCTTTAATATTAGAAACTCACTTTCTTCACAGATTTATTCTGTCACAGCACTGGATCTCTGTCTTTATAAAATTTCTGCTTTCTCTCCAGAGTCGAGTCGATATGTACGTAGGACATTCCCCAGCTGGAACATCAGCGCAGAACATTTTTCATTGGCGACAGGTATAACTGTGCACTGACATGTAAACAAACTCTTACTACTGCCTTTCATGCAACTGACAGCCTACAGGGAAATCCAGAGGCTTTGGATTTGGGAAACTGACCATCATATCTTCTCACCCACTGCCACGAGCACCTGCACATTAATATGGTCTAGAATATAGATGTGCTCCTGAAGACAGTCATTCCCAACAGTCAGTCCCACAGGACACTAGCCAGGAAATGGACACAAACCAGGAACAGCAAGTGACTCTATGGTCTATTTTGCCAGCCTCTAAAAAAATCAAGTGCATTGCAAAGCAAGCACAGGCACAGGAAAATAGAACAGCAAAGACAATGACCAGGCAGATTTTTTGTGCATACCCAGCTACTTCCAGAAGCAAAGGTTTTCTAAACTGACAGACACTGGGTTTCTCTCACCCTTTGTTACACACCACTCACAAGTGAAATTACTTGTCATGTTTGTGCAAAAAATTAAATTACCAAAACAAACCAATAACTCCAGGTGTTCACTCACCTGTCCTGCAAGGCATATTACACAAGACTTGTAATAGCCCTGACACATTATAGATGTTCAGATTCTCTTTCCATGTGACAACTGAACCCAACTCTGCATGACAAACAGGGACCCCAACTTTAGTTACCTCAGGTAGTAAAACAAAATTTGAAGTAACAAAACATACTGAGGGTGGGAAATAAGGATCAGGATAGAAAGTTAGCAAGAGAAAAGGCAAGAATGTCACTTACCATGTGATCTATCCTCAGCACCCTGGAAGCCTACAACCTGAGGAAGGCGTGGGAGTAACTACAGTCCACAACCTGAGCTTTGACTTAACTCACAGGCAGGAATATGCCTCCTGCACTCTACTCCTTCATCTCTCATCCTTTTATTTTGTCTGTTCTTTTGACAGCTAGCATATACAGACCAGTTTCAAGCTTATGACTATGGCTCTAAGGAAAACATGAAGAAATACAACCAGGTAAGGCACAATGGCTTCCCTCAGAACTTATCGTTGGGTCTTGGTAAAAGCAGTAATAGAAAAATTCACATTTTAGCACCCGTGAGTACTAAGAAAGGGGAGAGTGGTCTCAGATAATGTTTCAGCTGAATCACACACAAGTGTAAAAGTCTATTCACAAACAAGGCAGAGACAGACCCTTACAGACAAAAACGGATAAGAGCCACACACAAGTCCTAGGACTGGGTGAGTACAGAGCTCTTCACTTGTCCAAAAATCTTCGAAACCTGCCTTTTGTTTAAGAGAGAAAATGGATCTCACAGCTACAGTGACCTCTCCAGTGGACTGGCAATCATTTCACTTTTAACCAGCACATCTGACTTGCAGGGTCCTGTGCTGTACCAAAAGGCTGTTTTTCACAAACAGAAAGGCTCCAGAGCTACAGTCAGTCACTTCTATCTCACACGCTCAGAAATTTTCTAGGGTGAAATCATAAATGACCAAATTATTTCCTTTCCACTTCAGTTCCAAGCATGAAAACTAAGACCAAAGGTTTGCACTCCATGCACCCAAAAAAAAACTTATAGATCTCCACACCCTGAATACACACAGAAAAAATCTCCACAGTCATGAGATTTTGCATACTGACACTGCTATTTCCATGCCCACACCTCTGAAGGGTACAAGCTGGGGCCAAACTGCAAGACATCCCTTAGTCATGCTTTATAGAAAGAACAGGAATAGGATGGGTCATTCCATAGACAGGGAATGAGGGCAATGAACAATAAGAGGGTGGCCTTCATCCTTATGAGGCAGTGCAGAAGCAAAAGACAAAGAGAGCTGCTTGCACAGAAATCTTTCTCTAAATGCAACTTTGATCACTCAGGTCTCCTCCCTGTCTTACAGACTGCTCCTCCTGTGTACAAGATAGAGGAGATAAAGACACCAATTGCTGTTTGGAGTGGTGGACAGGACACATTTGCAGATCCAAAAGACATGGCAAGGCTACTTTCTCGCATTACTAATCTCATTTACCATGAGCATTTTCCTACCTGGGGACATCTTGATTTCATCTGGGGCCTTGATGCAACTGAGAAAATGTATCTGAAAATCATTGAAATACTAAAAAAATATTTTTGAAACCATGAGCAGAGTGTTGATTGTAAAAACCTCCAAAATTTCTGTTTGGAAATAAGGGTGGTATCTGGGGAAGAGGTAAACACACAGGCACACATAATGGATACTTCTATAGGTATTTATTTGTTCTTTCCTCATAATTTGAGTTTTTCTATGGTGTTACTGTGACTGCTGTCTTCCTGAGAAGTCCAAGGTATATAAGAATCAAAGCTGAAAACATGAATCTATTTGAGTACATACTGCAGGGGTCACTGAATTTCAACAGCTTTTATTTCTTCAAGACTAATTTTCCTAAGCCTAAATTCTGTTGTTCTCAGATAGACCTTATTCACCGAATTGAGGTATTCTCATGCCCAATTTTTGTCTTCCTATGGAGACCCAAAAGTGTGATTTCATAATTTCTCTGTTGAAAAGAACAATTTTGTTTAAATTAAATTATTGTTCTCCTTGACAGAGAACCTTTCTTTTTTCCCCTCCTCAAATTACCCTTTGATGTCAACACAACCAAGAGATCTTCAAGCACAAAAAACTGAGCAGATAATAGATGACTACAAAACATCAAGGAGTCCAACCTCAAAAAAAAAATTGATAAAAGTATTCCTCTGCCCTCCATGCATACAAATCACCCAAATGTTTGTTCACACACCCTGAGCCCCTCACAGTTTCAAAGACCACGAATGGCAGCTGTGGAATAAGGAGATGTAAACCCATCCAGCAAGGTGCACTCCAGGCAATACAGCTTCCACCCTATGAATTATTCCTCACACTGGCAATGAAGCTGTTGCAAGCACTCTGAGCTGTCAGCATTCGCTTTTACACAGCTCTGTGTCTGGGCCATCCTTCATTCAAGCAGTTCCTAAAACATGGGAAAGCAGTTGGATGTTTTCCTTTTCTGGCCATTAGCCCTAAGAGATGATGTCTTCATAATCCATGCAAGTGCTTCTCCTCTTCTCACCTACAAGCTGATCTGGAGTGTCTGTCCCTAGATTGCACACAAAATGTTCATTATTAGAGGACCCAACAAGGAGCTTTGTTTTAAGGGGTGTTTCTGGCTGCAGCCTCAAGCTCATCCTGTCCAGCCAAGACCTTTGTAGTTGGAGTTGATATCCAGTACAACAGTTAGACTGAAAAATGTATCTGTCTTTGCAACCCAGGAAAAGTACACTAGCTTGTCCATGCACCTACTGCAGCGCCCATTAGCAATGCTATACTGCACTTCTGACAGCTTACAGGAAAAGGCCAAAACTGTCAACAAAAATAAAGATCCATTAGACCAAGGAGGCACAACACAGCAGCATATGAAAGGAGTTTCCCTTTTATTGCTGTATTATTAGATCACAAAGCACTGAGCCACTTTAATACATTGCTTATCACTGCAGGTTTTCTTCTGCCCTCACCTCTGCAAGAGAAGACTGGTGGATATATTATTATTATGATTGGTATTATCCCCTGCTGCAGGCCCCACTCTGTACAGCATGTTATCCTGTCTAGTCCCATGGGAATGATTCATATGGTTTGCATCAACAGCATTTCATTTATTGACTTTTTTTTTCTTTAGTACCCTGTTTATATTGGAAAGGTAGTCAAGAGACCTGTTTCTCTACTGAGCCAAACATATTTTCTTTACTATTTCTTAGTGCATTAAAGTGATCTGGGAATTGACTTTCTTTATGGTCTCCAGCAAGGCACTGAATCTCTTTTTGCTGTTTCTTAGGTGAAAAAAAAAAAGGGAGATAGTCCTACCCTTGTAGCAACACAGTGAGAATTAAGATGTGTGAAAATTGTAGGAAGGATGGAAGGAGGAAGGGCTCAACTGAGAGATCTGTTTTCCCAGCCCCTCCCACTGTAGAAAGAGAAATACTAAGAAGGGTGAGAAGGGTACCAGACATTTTATGACTGCTGTAGCATATTGTTTAGTTCTCCTATGGAGCAAGTAACACACACTCTAAAGGATATTTTATTTTTGCATTGACTGCCAACCATCACATGCAATGTTTAGGCTTCCAGATATTTTATAGCTAGCTTTCAAAATCCACAGTCTGCAGAAGTCAAGTAATAAAACTGATGAAGCAGATGGGGAGGGCAATATTTTGAACATGGCTTAGTAAAATGAAATGAAGTTCTTTCAGCCCACTCATGGCCTTGGGGTACTGACAAATCTCACACAAAATTGCCCAAGTCTGCAGCAAAGAATGGGTGGATGTGGACTGAGTCTTCATCAAAGATCAGCCCTCGTCATTTCTGCTGTTGTGAAAGGTAGATTGTCAGATGAGGTTATTTTCTGCAAGTTTGAGTGTCTTTGATGACTAGGAATCTTTTCTTATCATGCTTTCAATGTTGTGGAACTGTAATCTTCTTGCTATATCTAAGGGAGTCTCCCCATCCTGAAAGAAACACATGAAATACATTGAAATATGATAGAGGTGGGTCAAGAACAAAGAGATTTCCTAACTTTGCCGCTTCTGTAAGCTCCCCTGTCACTTCTGCTCCAAAATAAATGTACCAGGACATGCTAGGCCTGCTGCTCTGGCTGAAGAAAGGAACAGAGACCTCCCCTGCAGTAGGGAAAGCCTTTCCACTGTTTCCTGGGAGTAATAACCACATGTACTGAGCTCAGCTAAGATTTGAGTGCATAGGTAATGCACTGCTCACGTCAGCTGAGGAGTGTGGATACTCCCAGGTCAACACTGATTTGGGCAACACTTGAGCTGCTCTGGTGACAAAGGCAGCTTGACTTAGCCTCTCAGAAGAAGGGTCTCAATAGCAGAAAAGCCACCTAGGAGGACTTTGATCCCTGCCCTGCAGCCTACATCTGAGGAACACCTATGGAGTAGCTCTGAGCTAAGAAGAGGTAACATAAAGGTAGCTAAGAGATGTGCTAAGCCGGGGGATAGGCAGGCAGCATGTACTGGTAGAAATCCAGCAGTGAAGGATTCATACTCTAAAGCTGGGCTTGTCAAAAAAGGCAATGGAGCAAATGTTTCACTCCAAACAGGAAACCAACTGGCTGCCAGGAAGCTGTGCACCCTTTCCTTTAAACTGCTGGGCACCAGCTAAGGCCTACAATGTACTTACTGGTTGACCACCAGGATAAGAAAATAAGTTTATCAACTTCACCTCCTTACCTGATTCTTTACAGAAATGTCTGCATGAGCTTCAAGCAGTAGAGGAATGACTGCCTGATTTTTCATTTCACAAGCATAGTGAAGGGCTGTACTGCCAGACTGAAGGGAAACAGAAGTAGATTAATTTTATATCTATGACTTCTTTAGTAGACCTTAGGTAAGTAGGACTACCTGCAGCCTTCTCAGTTTCCCCCTAACAGCTGGATGCAAAACACACATACTGTTTCCTGTCACAATGCACTGTGCAGTAAAGCAAATACGTTACCATGAGAAAAACAGGAACAAAAAACATTAATTCCTTCCCTGGGATGCAACTGCTAAAACAGATTTGATACATTCACAGGAAGCCAATAATTTCCGAGGATCACATGAGCTTGATCTCAGAAACGACATCTTAAACAATACTGTTTTCTTGCCCTTCAGTGTTTTAAAATTTCATTGCTGATAAAATTGGAATTTTTCCTTTCCTGCCTCAGAGGAGAGGAGCTCTTTACCTCACCCAAGCAGGCTAGTGGATACATAACTCTGTATATGGCAGATCAGCACACTCTAAACACCAAGAGAAGACAAAGGGTCTTCCCCTGTAGCTCACAAATCTGTTCCAGTTCAAAATCTTATAAATGCTGATAAACTCAGGTGCTTATATCACTAGAATCCTTACAGAATTGGGCATTTAATACATAAGTATCTCAGCCCAGCTTGTCTGGATTCTCTTACAGGGGCATTGTTCAGGAAGGGAGGATTAGTTGATCAGTAGGGAATTATTTCTGTGTACACTATAAATCTATTGCCTAAGTGTCAAACAGAAACAGTGAATCCTCCTGGTACATCAGTCAGTTCAGTCTCTGATGTTCCTATGTTGCTAGAAAGTTCTGTATTCTGTTTTTAGTATTGTTTCCTGCATGTGAGCCACATTTGTGTTTGTGTAAACTCACTTACAGAGTCTGCAGCATTCACATCGACTCCAGCTCTGAGCAACATCTTGACCAGGTGTTCATTCTGTTTTGTCTTTGAGACCTGTTTGATGCAAGAGGAAGAGTAACCCAGTAAAATAGTTCATCTGCATATAGTCTTAAGTATATTTCTGCTAAATACTGTGTTTTTTCAAAAAGAGGCATGATCTCTGGAAATGCCAGACTGATGCAATAATACAAATCTGTTCCTTCACCAGCCACTGTCACAGCAAGGTCCCTGCTCCTGTTGTACACATTCAGTCTTGCTTTAAGAAAGAAGTCCATATTCTATGGAGGCCCCTGGCCTGAAACACTGCCATGAAAAATTTGTTCACGGGAAAGATACAGGGTCATTCTTGCTTCCACCCAGACTCACCATGAGAAGGTATCCAATGAGCATCACTGGCATGAGGATTATGATGAGCACATAGTCAAGGAAGGTAAATCGCTTTCTCACGGCATAGTGGAGGCAAGTGCGGTCCTTCTAAACACAAAGTAACTCTGATCAGTACCAGATTCAGACATCTCACTTTGTTTAATTTTGACAAGAGCAGACTGTCTAAAATTCCACAAGCTTCCTTTTAGACAGTCTAATAGAAAATCTCCCATGATTTTCAAACAGAAATAGACATATGCATCTTGCTTCCTTCAAGTAGAAGCACATTTAACACACAGAGGGTCATGGAAATTGGACTACACGTGCAAGGAGGATGTGGAATTCAAAGGATTCCATGTGTATGTTTGCAAACTTGGACCTGGCTGTAGAAATTCAAAGGAGAGAGTGAGTATCTCATGTGGTTGTGGCTGCCACACAACAAGATAAATCAGGAGGAGGAATCAGCACAGCCCCCCCTTCTTATGGGGGTGCTGGTGACTGAAGCAAAAACAGGAAAGGAGCAATAACCACCAGAGGCTCCTACTGAGAACACAGTTTTAAAAAATCTTTGATTACTGAATATATCAAAGCAACTAAAGGGCAGGTCTGTAAAGTTTTGTGCTACAGTGTTAAACTTGCTGCAGGTTGTCAAAATGGAGCTGGACACAGGGCCCCACAATAAACCAAGAAGCTTTTTTGTTCCCTCCGTTTCTCCACATATCCTCAGTAGGAAACAAACCTGAGGTTTGTCTGTGCTTGTTAGTGTCCCCACTGACACTCCAAGAATCCGAAAGAACAGACTCACAAAAGAAGAGTCAGGGGCCACTTACCTTATTTCTGAGGTTGACATTAGCATGTTTTCTAAGAAGATAGTTAACTATCCTGTTGTTTCCTCGTCTACATGCACAAATCAAGGGCGTGTCTCCACTGAAGCTGTCCTGCACATTCAGATAGTTGCTGTTGCTCTCCAGAAGGAGATGAACTTTATTGAAATCGTTGTTATAAGCCGCCTGACAGATGGGCTGAAGTGAGAAGATAATATTCGTCAGCACGTGTTTCATGAAGACATCCATAGTTCCCATTCTGGCTTACTACTCACACACCCTAAAATGCTTGACAGGGGCTGTAGTTCTTGGTGCCTCCCAGAAGATGGTGGTAGGAGACACTCCTGCAGCTGCTACACAGCTCTCAGCCCTCAGCCCTAAAGTCACCGCCTTTGCACAGTGGAACGGATTTTCTGTTCATTTTGGATGCTGTTTCTATAATTCAGGAAATAAATCCTGTTTATTTGCAGCCATTAGGAAGGAAAACCAAAACCAGCTCCCATTCTCAGAGGAGCTGGTCACTGTATGAAGCAGCAAGCAGGGACAAGCCCAAGTGCCCGAGTTTACATCAGGCTTTCCCTCTGGCTGAGCACTGCTGAGCAGAAGGAACCACTCCTGGCTCATCTGTTCCCAGAAGAGAACCACACTTCAGGTGAAAGCTGAAAAACCAAACCCCAACAACGTTTTTTTCCCAGACCTTGAAATACCTAAAAAAAATACATGCCAGAGTGCCCACAGGTCACATCTTGCTTGGCTTTTGAGAACTGCTTGCTGATCAGCTTTTCACTCAGTATTTGTACACATCCTTGACCCAAAACGCAATTCCTTCCCTCTCCAGTAGTAAGAATTCTGACAAAGAAGAAGCTGAGAAGGGCAGGAGTACTGCAAGTTTCTAACAGCCTAATATGGGCAGAAACTAACATTCACAGGTGGAACAGACTGGTAGTATTTGAGTTCTCCAGTCAAAAACAGATTGTCTTTTCTTTGATACTGAGGATTTTACCCAACATTTTCCAAAGTAGAAATTTTCTTTAAATATTAGCTGTAGTTTTTCCTCTCCATTCTTTTTTTCACATCCTAAATACTCAAAATGGAAAAGCTCTGGTCCTGAACTCTGAGCTCTTTCCTCACTCCTCTATTTAGTTCCCTCCCCTCTACTCTCACACCTTCCCACCTTAAAAATATTCATCTTATTTATACTTTTTCAGCCGAACTTTGATCTACAGCACAGGTTTATCAAGTATAATTATTGCTTAGTTTTCTGGAGAGCTGCGTAAGAGAAGGGATTTGTTTCCAAAGAAAGTATTTACATGCTTACCACACCTTGCATCACTTCTTCTGTTTTGTTTTTATTGTGTCAGACAAAAATCTACAAAGAACACATGCCGTATTTTAAATTTGCACATCTGTCTGTATTTGTATAGAAGTCTACTTATACCATTTGGCATTTTACATTTCACCAGAACTAGAACTGTGTTAATGATTTTTGAGGAGAAAAGCCTTTTTTAAACCCCTTTTGGTGTGATTTGCACACAGGTGCCATCTAAAAGATCAGTTTTCTCTGGAACCTTGCTCTATGGTGTGTTGGTGTCTAGTACTGTATCTTCATGTCCAGGAAAGGGAAGATCCTGTGGAGTCTGTACCTCTGATTTCCCTACTACTCTTGTTTTTAGGTATTGCTTTGATTATTGAAAGATGCAGGAGATTTGCTCTTCGGTTGAACCTCTGTTCCAATCCCAGTCATTTACCATACAAATTTACTCCTTTCTAGGCTGGTTTTGCTCATTCAGCAGCTCAAGGATATGCTTTTTTGCTTTTCTTTCTGTACTTCTTCCAAGACTTTTGCTTGCTAGGTTGTTAAACCCAAGGCATTTCTGACTGATACTCTCATTGATCCATGGGATCTTTTTCTAAACCTTACACTACTGCTGAACTCAGTTCTAGAGCCATGGACAATGAAGGCACACAGACCATTCACCGCCTAAGAGATCACATTATTTGGGGCTGAAGTCATGCCCAGAGCCCAGCACACACAAGTCACATGTGCCCTTTCACCCACTGAAACCAGCTGTTCTCAGAAAATATCCAGGGCACAGAGAATGTAGGGAAGCAGTTCTCATCCATTCCAACAACTAATACCTGGGTAACTGATGCATTTAAAGTATCTTTTGAATCATTATTATTCTCCTGGAGTGGGGGTTCTTTGTAGAAATTATACTCTTTGTATTAACATGTTTCATTCATGTTTAAAGAAAAAAAACCAAAGCAACACAAACTTTTTTCGCATTGGTATGGGATTTTTTTTGAGGCCTACTCTGCTGGTTTGTATTCTTGGAAACACCTTTCAGTCAAAGAAAGGTGAAAAATCCCACAGACTAAACTTGTAATATGCCTCCCAAATTGGCAAACGTGGCTCCATGGCTGGAAAAGCAAACATACTAGCAGAATATTTAAGTAAAGGAAAAAAGCAGTACCAACAACTGTAAGTTCATTGTATTGATATCAATGACAATAAGGATTCAGGAAAAAAAATGTGTTAGGAAAGTAAAAAGATAAGAAAAATTGCAAATAGGTGGCAATCAGCCACTTGTCCAAGAAAGGATCCTAAATACTATGTTAGACAGTGTGTCTCACAGAAAGAGATGTTACAGAAGACATTTTACTGGAATAGTGTATAGAGTTCTTGTCATTTGGGTCCTAAAATGAGATCACACCAGAAAGGAGCATGAAACATCTCTACAACTGGAATATGAAGAGCCTGACGAAAGGTTGATTTGCTTAGTTGGGCTAGAGAGAGACAGCACTGTTGGTGTTCCAAAATAAACTCAAGGGTCAATGTTAAAGAACACCAATTAGTTTCAAGGAACATGGTAAAAAAGGTGATACATATGACCAAGGAATTTAGCACAAAAATTAGAAAGAGATTTGTATTCATAAGCAGAGTAAAGTGACAAAATAGGCTTCCAATAGCAACAGATTGGACACAAAACCTGTCTGGCCCCAGGCTGGGGCTTGAGTCTGTGCCAGGATTTCTGTGGTTGTGAAACCTCAGCCACAAATATCTTTTCCACTTCTCACTTTTTTTGGGTTGTCACTCTGGCAACCCTATCTAAAGGAGGACATACTGTGCTTAAGACGGTTTTAAACTATTCTCCAAAGTTTTCTCATAAGACAGTAATAGAATTTCTTATCCTTTAGGCTTTTCTATAAAGGAAATATGTTTTCTCAGGTTTTGGATGGAACCTACTGTTTTTAGGAGGATAAGAGACTGGAAAATCTCACTATTTTCTACCTTTTTCTACAGTGTTAGAAGACTGCCTCAGTAGTGATACAGCTTAGCAATCAGGTTCATATTTGTGTTATGGTTATTACTGTTGCTATGCTATTGTTATCCCCCCATCATACACAAGAGAGAAATAAACCTGTGCCATAGTACTCAGATTACCTGAGCTGCACGTGCAAGTTGCAAGCCGTACCCAAAGAACCCAAAGCTCATGTCTTGGGCTCATGCTCAGCTGTGGTGAGGAGCAGGGCTGTGAGGGCAGAGGTCTGATGGCAGTGCAGGACAGCCAGGAGAGCCCCTGCAGCTTCCCTCGTCCCCAGAGATGCACTGGCAACTGGAGCACAGACATGCCTATGGAGTCTGCTTTAGGGATGTGTGAGAAGAAAAGTGCTCCCACAACAACAAATTCTGAGGAAAGCACCACAGGGAACCGAGTTCTCAGTTTCTGGGAATGTTTGCAGCCCACAACACAGAGCAGCTACTCTTGCCCACACCACAATTTCTAAATCCCAGCACCCTGACTGCCCCAAGGAACTCACAGCACACCTGGAGCACGCTCCATCCCCATGGAGCAGTGGGGCAGACCTGGCACAGGCACAACAGACGCTGCACCCAGTACAGACACGGGCTCAGGGCTGAAGGGAGGGGCAGTAGGATCCCCAATTCCAGCTTAGGTAAGGAGGAAGAGAGGGCCTCTTTGGAGTGTCTGGCAGCAAAGCCCTTCACCTCTGCTCTCATTCACACTTCTGCAGCACCACCCAGCATTCAGACAGGGTGCACAGGATGAACCTGACAGCGTGACTTTGCACAAAATGTACAGTGGAAGGAAAAAAACCACAATCACAACACCAAAAATTCCTTTCACCCTCACCAGTGGTGCATTTTCCCAGCCATAGCATCAGGGCTAATCATGAACTAGAGCACAGTCTGCCTAGCTGAAAAAAAAGCAGTGGACAGACACTGGAGAATGGAAAGCAGAGTTTGAAGATTACATATGCCAATGATTGAGTGCTTAAAATCTCTCTTTCTACAATACTACTTCTTCTGCAAGCCTTTCAGAACAGGATTTAATTGTTTATATATATATACATATATATATAAAGCTTCAGGAAAGGTGAGAAGTACTCACAGGGCATGCAAGAGTTTTCATGGCTGAGAGCACTCAGTACAAGATTGCCAAATAAAGGGAGCAAGAAAAGCAATAACACTTCCACTATCAGGAAGGACAATTATAGAACAGATTTTTATTTTATTTTAATCAATTATGGAACATGATTGATGTCAGGCCCTAGCAGTTTACTCAGATCCAGCTGAACCACCAAATCTGAAGCTATCTGGTGTTTTCAGAGTTTCTTGCATCACTCTCTGCTTGGCTTTGCTGAACTAGTGATAAACCTCCAGCTATTTAGTAAGTTCTACCACACATGAAGTAAAGGTTAAAGGCACAGTATGAAGGACAAAGCGTTCAACCAGCAGAGAGGAGGTGAAGGTAAAGCCTGTCTTGCAACTTGGAGAGCAATTTCAGTTTATAATTGCTTCCTCCTTTATAACTCCAGGGGACTGCCTAAATTGCATCAACTCTTTGCAATTGTTTAGAAAACAGGAAGACACTTTGTAATGCCAAAATATTCTGAACCAATCCATAGCCTCTTCCTCTGCACTAAAATTTTACCAAAATCATGCTATGAACTTAACAGGAAACCCTAAATTATGTTTATGATGCTGAGGAATACGCTAATATCCAATACATACTTCTCAGGAAAGGCAACTTACAATTCTTTATTTTTAGTTCCCTAGCTTTCTATCCTGTATAAATGAAACATAATTTACTCAGAAAGCTATATCTCAAAATGTTTAAAGAGAGAAAATGAATGTAAATGAAAATGTTAACTAATAAGCATGAAAAATGTGGACAGCATTTGAACATGCTTTAAGCACCTGTGTAATTAAGCTAGATGACACTGGTTTCCACTGCAATACTATCTCAGAGTAGTAGATCTGGAGAGAGACAAGACATCCTTTCAGAACAAGCTGTAGTCTATTCAGCCAATCACCTTATGAATACACGGATTCAAGCTCCTTGTAAGATTGAAAGAGAAGAAGATACTTGATTTCATTTAACAGCGTTTTATGTTTTTTTTTTAAAGGGTGGCTTTCAGCATAGAAATGTAACCTTTAAAAGCAACAGCTATGTAATGCTATCTCCAGTAAAAGAAACATAGCACAGCACACTCTTTTCACAGTCACAAAAGACTAAAATCCTCATTTGTTCCCACACATACAAATGAGAAATTTATAACAGAATACATTTAGGTGGAATTTATGCTAAAGTACAGGAAAATGTTAAATGAATGGTAGTTTGGGGACAAACCCATAAAGATAAGACAAAAAATAATTACCTTCCTAAGACAATATGGGGGAAGTGGGAGGTTTTTCTTAGGCATTAACTTTAGTATCTGTATTCCATGTAAGCCAAGGAGTTATCTGCTTTTTGCAAAGTTGTTCGTTGCTTGCACCATGTACAGAATCATTCTGATCTCAACACAGACCAACAGAAAATGTTGAATGCACACTTTGTGAAGCCACAGTAATTACGCTGGTTATTGCATTTTCTGTGCTTCTATAAATGATACTACTGACGGCTTGTAATAGACAAAGGGAAACATTTCCAAAGGGAAAAAACTTCCAGATCTCTATAAGCCTGTGTACAGGAGGCTGTGAAGGGAACAAACCAAGTCCAGTGAATATCCATACCTTCAGTGGTGTCAGTAACTGCAGAAAATGGTCACGTACCTCTGAATAGAGTATCCCCATGCCTATTCTTCACTCTGGAGTTCCTTCTTGTTCAACAGCCCAACAAGTTACCCTCCCTTGAAATGCGCTTGAGTTTGTTTGAATCTGGTTAATAGTTAACTAAAAAGTATTACTTTTTTTTAGCTACCTTTCCTCTCAGTGCTTTCTACTTAGTAGCATAAAACAATTGTCTTCAGAAACCCCACCCAGGGAGGTAAACGTGAGAACAGCAGCTTACGGGAGGCTGACGGAACAAGTTACAACACAGAAGCATTTTCCTTTGTCATTTTTGCAATAACATCCTCGAGTTACCTAAAAAGGAAAGTAGCCAAACAGGTCGAGGAGAGGAGGAAGAAAAGGGAAGAAAGTTGCACAACTAAAGAAATGGAGGAGTAAAAAGACTAAAGAGCATGAGATGTAAAACTTAAAATAATGAAGAATTATATCTAGTTTGCCACCCAAGCTACTGTAGCTAAAACGTATTCTAAACCTTCTTCAAGAACACCTTAAATGCCTGTCAGGAAAAGGGAAGCAACTAAATCCCATGCCTTTGATGAAAGCTCCCAGTATAATTAGCCTCTCACTCTTTAACTAAACAGGCCGGCCACTTTCATCACTTTTTCCCAGTCTTCTCATTTGAGCCCAGCCCTACCAATGAATATGATTCATGTCTAACCTGATAATTCATATGCTAATTGGGAAGATAATTATTGCTTATTGCCCTGAGGATAAGATGCTGATAGCATTTCTGTACTGCACTCAGTCTTTCCGAGCAAGGCATGTGTATTTTAGATGTTTGCATTCATCTCAAAAATATATTTTCCCTATATAGCTCAAATCACATTTCATGTATTTCAAGATTGTTTAAAAAAAACTTTTAAAGCATAAGCATGCATCTTAAATCCAAGCCCTCTGCCTTACATTTGAGAACTTCTATTTCCAAACAATTTTTGTATTTATTCTCAGGGAGAAATATAAAACTACTTGTTCTATCTCCAGCCTTCTCTAATTAAAGCAGTACAACATCACAGGCTGTAGTGTTCATTTGCTGGCACCAGTTCTAACCCTTTCAGAGGCAGTTTATCTGAAGAAAATTAGGCTGGCATGTAACAGACACAGACACAACACCTACCTGTGACAGACTCACAACAGACTGATCTTCCAGCATGTGGTGAATATGCTGTTGGACTAAGGACATGGAAGAGAGAGTAACACCTCAAAGGTGAAAAGGTCTTCCTCATCAGTATTTCTTCACATCAAGATCCTAAGATATTCCCATCCTCCTGCATCTACTGACCAGCTTGCAGGAATTTATAAACTGCAACTTGTTGAAAGAAACATTGAATCACTAAGATGCTACATTAAACAACTTAGTTTAATTAATCCTTTCCTAACAAAAATAAATAAATGTATGGTTATCTGGAAAGGTATTAAAAAACAACCAACAAACCAAAACAAACAAACAAACAAGAAAAAACAAAAGAAAGCCCATCCTCTCCAAAGCAGAGCAATAGCTTCAGGCAACACTTTTCCCAAGACACTGTAAATTACCATTTAATGCAGCATCACATCCCAGGTCCTCTTGAAAAATACTGAAGTGACTACTTTGGTCAGAGCTTCAACTGAAGAACAGTTTAGCAGCCCAGCTGTGATGAAGCATGAGACTCATGCAAATATGTAAAGTCACAGGTTCACTTCTGCTTAACCTATTGCTTCAGTGTTCTTTGCCATACTTGTAAATGAAGATTAGAATCCTGAATTTTTTTATTTTTTTTTTTAATGAATAAGGGCCTTTTTCTCCAAAGGCTGACAATACTCAGTGCATGGGCAAATTGTCACCCACCCAGTCTGTGCAGGAAACATGATTCTTCCTGACAGAATTTGACAACACTTCAAAAGTTTCATGTGAGCCAGAAGGGAACTAAATATTATTTGGAAGGGCCTTCACCAGGGCAATAATAAGGTAAGCTGATTTTTAAAACTAGATATCAATAGCTTAAGAACAGTCTGTTCAACAAAAGTCACAGAAGATCATTTGTCTCTTTAAATTCCAAACACTAGAGTTTGTATTGCTACAAATCACATGAGTTACACTACTCTCAGGAAAGCAATCTGAGGCTTGTGGGAGCAATGTGTGTGCAGACCAGTCCTCTGAACTGCATATTCCCAAAAAATGCAGTTCTGGGATGGCCAGTGTCTGGGCAAGAGGGACACTGACACCTGTTAAGTACTTGTATGATGTCCTTGTAGCAGCACAAGGGTCCCTTGCACCTCTGCTGCAGGACAGGATTAACTCAACCCACCCAACAAGCACAGAGAAACCCCTCCATGGGATGGACCAGAGCCTGCATTTTATAACACTAAACTGAGTTCCTGCTATGTCCAGCTTCAGGTCAGACCACCTGGGCTTCAGTTTTGCCACAGCATTTTAAAACAGAATACTTACTGTCTCAGCTGTCCCGGTTCTCTGAGTAAGGACAGCCCATCCTCAGTAGTTTCTGTTTTCTTGTGTCTTCTATTCTCTTTTTATATGCATTTCTTTCATTCTCTTTTCCCTTTTCAGATGGGCTAACACATCTTTTGCTCTTCACTTGGTTCCCATCAAAAATATCAGAAAATATATCATACATCCCACATGCCACCACAAGGTGATATAGGTAAAATGTTGCAGATCATTCCCAGCTGGCAATTCCATAAAACAAAAAAATATAGGATGATGTTAGCTGGGAATAGAGCAGAGAAAAATCTTCAATATTTGTCACTAAGGAGGGGAGTCAGACCTGCTGAGCTGTAATGCTTTTCATTGAGAAATCAGCATTATGGCTTTTCCACAGTCTGTGCCCTACTTCATAAAGCAGAATTGTTCTGTGGTGACTCTCAGGTTTTGTTTACGAACAAGCACTTACTTCATTCATTCTCCCAGGCAAGGCAGCATATCATTAGCACCCACGTTTCAAAGAATTTCCTACATCAAGAAACCAGGTCAGTTTCAGTGAGGATCAAGCCCCCCAGGCTGACTAAAATTAATTCAGTGGTTGGGCAGGGGTCTCCAATATATTGTATTCATAGAGTTCATGGAGATGCCTTGGAAATAATTAGTGTTAGCATCCTCTCTTGACTCCAAGTTTAAACAATGTTTTCAAACTTAATTCAGTGCCTGAGAATCCCTAGGGAAAATTCAGAGCAAACCCTTTTTTGTATATTGTGGTATTCACATCTTCCAAATCACTTTTGTTTTTATTCTAAAATTATCTAACAAAGAAGGATTGTCCCCAAGCAATCAGCAATTCAGAAAACAAGCAACTGGTATGGAACCATTGACCAAAAAAACCTTTTGTACTACCCACAGCAGCAGAGATCACATTCACAGATAGAAAGTTTTGAGATTCTTCCTCCTTTTTCTCCCAAAATATAGTAGTTATAGCACTTAGTAAGACAGGTAGCAGTGCAGATAAAGATCTGCCACAGCCTCAGGGAACAAGAAAAACCAAGTTCCTCATAAGTATTGTAATGACAGGTTTGATACCTCTTTGCCTCACCAGATCCATGGTGCAATTTGGTCTTTCAGAATGTCATGCAACAGCGCTATTTATCATAGAATAACTCCACTCCTTAAATACTTCCAAACAAGCAGCATTTAAACATGCTCTCCTATACATGCAGATCTCACACAGAACTCCACTGCTGCTCCTTTTATTGGCACAAGCTTCTGGCAGTGAATCAGCAGGAGCCAGACCACGAGCTGCAGCAGGAGGTGCTAGCAAGGGAGTCAAAGCAGAGGTAAGTTGCTTGTTCATGTGCAGCCACTGTCTCTTTCTCCCTTGCCTGTCTCCATACAGATGTGTTGTCCTGGTTCTGTGCAGCTGGTTCTCAGAGCAGCCAACCTGCTGTCCTTTCTGACAGCTGTGCATCCCAAGGCAGGTTTGTCAGAGGTGGAGAGGAAAAAGCCTTTGACCCATGCAAATGAGAAAAAGGCGTAACTGATGGTTTCATTTTGTTCTCCTGGCTTCTTTCTCTTAGGGATGTCACTGTGGATGCATGGAAGTCACAGCACTGAAAGCATGCACATAATTTAAATAAATCTTGTTCTTATAGTTCCAAAAGAATTTGTGTTTTCCCTGTGAGTTAACCCAGAGGTTCTGACATCTGCTAGCCTGGTGTCTTTCTGTCGCATTTATAGTGTTTGTGAAAGCCATTATGACTTTCTCAAGAGTACACAGATGAATTTCTAGAAGGTTTAAGGTTTGTTTTCATTAATATCAAAAACCTCCAGAAATGACATTTTTGAATGTGTCTTTCAGGCACCTTCCTCTACCTTCTTTTTCCTTTTCAAAATATTTCAGTTATTTCCAGTTTGCCAGGGCAAATGTCACTCTTTGGCGTTGTTTCATTGCATTAAAAGACTAGATTATTGTTCAAGGCTCCTACAGTTTTGATTTGGCCATTGAAATTAATGAGACAGTTGTATGCCAAGCCTTGGAGTTAATTGTTGCATTAGGTCTGTTTTACAAAGCTTTCATATTCAGTCCAATATATAGAAAATTGCACACCATAAAAAAGGTAAGAGTTTAGCTACCCCATAGCTTCATCTTTAGTACAAACTGTGACTTATGCTGAACTTCTCAGGTTTTTTTTCCCAAACAATGCTCCACATGCAGAAAAAGAGGAATGTGGTTTTTATTTTTGTTTGAACTAAACAAAATAGCAGAAAGCAGAGGAATATTTACTCTGAAACTGTGCTTCCAAAGCCCATAGGTAGGAGGATTTCTGTTGTATTGACAGAAGAATTGGAGTGTTCTCCTACAAAGTGGATAGACTACAGTGAGTTTGGATTCCAATATTAAAAGTATAATATCATAGTATATATATTATAATAATATATAATAATATATAATTTTTATATTATATCTATCTATCCATAATATTCCAGTTGTGGTTTAATCCAAACATTGTAGTTACTCAAGGGAAATTATAGATTTAATAAAAAATTAAAATAATTGACAACTCCCTCCCTCCCTCCTGATGAAATTCAGAGGAAACCAATAAACAAATATTTTACCTATCATTTCTACATGCTCAAAATTTTAATGATCTTCCCAGTGGTGTTTCAGCTAAGACACTCTGGGTTTAGAAACCCTTTCATCCATGCTAATTACAAAGGTGGCTACAGCCAAAAAGCAGGGCTTTAACTACACAGAGAGTACTACAATTTCTGTTCAGACAAGCTTTACTGCGACCACCAGACAAGACCTAAAGCCCAGGAAGATTCAGCCTTTTCTCCAAGAAAGACAGATTTACAATAGAAAAGACCATATGTAGAAAGGAAGGTACTCATCACAAACCATCACAAATCAATATCATATAAACCCAGGCCACCAGCTTGCTTCCTTCCCATCCTAGATCCTCTGACTCTTTTGTGGTCCATATTAAACAGGAAAAGCTGTAGACAATCCTTCCTTTACACAGGTTTCTGGCAACCCTGGGGAACTGACCTTGAGCAACCTCCAGGACACTCTCCTTGTGGGTCTTCCTGTGGAATTCCACACCACTCTCTTCCTAACACAAACACCCCTGCATGTGCTCTTCCACACAGCCCCAAGATGTGGTGCCTCCTGGTGCTGCTCAGCTCCCAGGGAATTGCCTTTTCAGCAGGATTCACAGCAGCCTCCACTCCAGCTGGTGACCCAAGCCGCTGCAAGAAGAGTCGCAACCCCGAATGTTTCATGAATGTTGTAAGTTGGGTTCACCTTCTCTCCCTTTCTAAAGCTTCTCTCCCTCTACCAGTACCACTGACTAGAAGTGCCTATCAGGAGGCTAAAGTAAGCTCCCTTCAAAGGGGTCCCTCCAGCATCACGGAAATGCTGATGCTCCTATCCAAACAGCCTGAGCTAGAGAGAGGAATTCCTTTGCAGTGAAAACAAAGGCTGGCTTCTACTCTCAAGGCCCGCCCTTCTGAGACAACCTGTTTGCCTAGCAGAGTGGTAAGGGTCCTTGAACCCCTTCTTCAAACAGCAGATTCCCACAACAAAGGCCCCTTGCTCTGAATCACCAAAGATTTCCTCACCATGGCTGCAGTGTAGTAGGTGTTGCTGTGAGTGAGTCTGTGATAGGAGACCCACCCTACGTGGCTTGCCTAACCACACTGGCAAGGAAGGATTCACTGTGGACGAGAGACACTGCTGCATGTTCACTCTCTAGAAAGATACAACCTTGTTGTGGGGGAGCATGGCAGCTTCAGCTCATTAGAGAAGCCCTTCTGTTGAGTGGTGAGGTGCTGAAAGGACCCCCTCGATTTCTAAACTCCTTCACAAAGAGGAGCTTGGGTGCAGCTGAATCCAGTCTCAGCCTCTGATTCTCATTGCTGAAGGCTAAGGAATTATAAAGGTGTGATTGAACCGTTCTACAACTTTGTCCTGCAGGACTAACCATGGCAAACTAGACATATTTATATAAAAAAGAATTATTTATTATAATTAACGATTAGACAAAAAATATGCTAATCGGAACTTTTTACTATACAGAACAGTAGCTATAACTACTGGTATAATATAGGACAGTGCATTATATCAAAGCAATCATATCAAAGCAATTATTAAAGCTAGCAAAAAGAGACAATTATTAAAATAGAAATTCATATAATTCACTCTCACCCATACTAGCAACCATGGGCAAAATCTCTTTTGCTCAGCCTTGAGAAGTAACTTTGTGGGGCATCCCAACCCAAAGGAGAAATCTCCACACACACTCCAAGAAGGAATATGTTAGGAGAACTTAACCATATGGAAGGGAGTTGGACTTTGATAGTATAAAGTGATTGACTACCAATCTGATGTCTCTACATTGGCTTAGCAGTTAATCTTTGCCAGATCTTTGCCTCAGTATCAGGATGTTAATTTGGGGCTGATGTGTCAGACCTGTTTTAGCATATTTCAACACCAACAGAAACACACTATGCTCCTTCTCAGCCCACCACCAACAGCTGCCAAAACAGGACATTATTTGGGTGGTTTGACCACGTTCCAAGGTAGAATATCATTCTACAAACCTGTGTCAGCCTTGCATAGCAGGATAAACTATCTCCCAAAAGGTTAATCACTCACTTTGTCTCATAATAGAGAATCAAATACCAGACAACTATCATCTAAGCAGGTCTGAAGAAGACTTTACTGCATCCTGCTACTCTCATAAGTCTGTATAGTGCTTGAATGCCACAGTTACAGCAATTAATACAATTTGGGTGATCCAGCATTAAGTAGAATACACAAACCACAGAAACACATCCCAACTCCTCTTGCTGCTGTTTGCATCCTCCAGCCTCCCTGCCAGCATGGCAGCTGTAGGAACATCCACAAAAAGAGAGACCTGGGGTTTGTTTTCCTACAGGAGTCCCTTTTGGTGACCATCCCTACCAGTACAACACAGAGTAGTAGAGAAAGGCTAGCAATATGCTATGACTTTTATCTTCCTGGCTAGGTTTGTTCTTGGCTAGCTTTGCATTCTTGGGCAGAATCAGCCTCCAAACAGTTCCTACACCAATACCCACACAGTAAACGTGTGATAAAAAATTCTTCTTTGGCTTTCCACAGAGTGAAATTATCAGATATCATGGATTCCCCAGTGAGGAATACGAAGTTACAACAGAGGATGGATACATTCTTGGTGTTTTCAGAATTCCTGCTGGAAGGAACAGCCAAAATACAGGTATGACATATAGAATATAAGGAAGATCTGAGAGCCAACTCTTAAACGGATTCCCCACTTTCCCCTTTGCATATGCAATGGCAAGTTCCTTACATTTCCATCTCAGCAAGGGCACCCAGTCATTCAGCCTAGAATGCATCCTGAATTCTGAATATTGGTTAAAATACTCCTGCAAAACCAAATTCTGCACCCCAGTTTTCACTACACATTACCTATTACTATTACAGCCTAAGAAAATCTCTTCTGTTTTAGGGAAGAAGCCTGCAGTCTTGCTACATCATGGTATTTTGTCAGATTCTATTCACTGGATTGCCAACCTGCCCAACAACAGCTTGGGCTTCATCCTCGCAGATGCTGGCTATGATGTCTGGTTGGGAAACAGCCGAGGAGACACCTGGTCTTTGAAACACAAGACCCTTAAGCCCTGCCAGAAAGAGTTCTGGCAGTTCAGGTACTCAGTGGACAAAGAATTTCTGAAGAACATAAGTTTCAGGGAACTAGCAAGATTAGGCAGTTGCTACTAGAATGCAGAACCTTTCCCCTTCTGGCTATATGAAAAAAATTCCCTTCTAAATGATATTGAAACACTACATGTTTTCATATAATCTGACCTCAGGTGGGACATGCAACATTTAAGGCGACTAGATTAACTTTTTTCCATATGCAGGAAAATATATGCATATTCATATATGCAAGGATATTATATGCATAATATCCCTGGGTATATCAGGGAGATTATAAGAAGGAATTGGCTGCATGATCCAGACAGGCTCTTCTGGAATCAGCACACAGAGAAGCAAAGCTCGAAGTACAAAGGTCACTTTCATCCATAGACCATGCTGGTTACTTTGGGAAAAGGCCTCCAAAACTGGGAGGCATCAGTAACCTTGAAGTCTCCCACCAGACACCGTGTCCCAAGTGCAGAAAGGACAGGAAACTGCTCAGCTCAATCTAGAAATCTGATCTACAACAACTGATGTTATCTGAGAGAAAAATATTTCCTGTAACCCATGCGGGTGAAAGCACTGATTAAATCCAGTTCCCCAAGGGCTGCAGCTGTCAGGTGAAACTGGCACTTCATCCACAGAGCCCAAGGCAGCCAGGCTGCACAGCTGCACCCCTCTGCCCACTTCCCCAGCTCAAGCAAGGATGCAGACACATGTGCAACCTCCTCCTCCAATGGGTCCTGCCTGGTGCAATGAACAAAACTGACAATCAGTAGCTCACACTGTGATGGTCAAATTGTCTGCCAGCTTTTTGTGTTTCTCCCTGCAGCTTTGATGAGATAGGTAAATACGATATTCCAGCAGAGCTGAACTTCATCATGAATAAAACTGGACAGAAGGATGTTTACTATATTGGTCACTCTGAAGGGTCAGCTGCAGGTAATGTTAGAACTGTCTGGATACCAAACAGTCAGTGTTAGTGTTTATGATTTATAGATAAGACATGTGAGCAGACTCTGGAGTTTATATCACAGTGTACCATTGTCCTTTCACAAAAACAAACTCAGAAACTGAGGAAAAAATGGGGCTAAGTGGCATTATTTTAAAATTATTTTCCTTTCTTTCCATATGTGCATTCTAAGAGTCTTTTTGCAGAATGAATAGTTCAGACCAAGTCACTACCTTTGTCTTTAAATAATTATGTCAGCCAGTCAAATCCATCAATGGAGAAATTTAAACACATTCAGAAAACAGGATGGGACAAACCCTTTTTAGGACTAATGTCTTTGTTATACTCTTTTTTAATGTGTTAATTCACTTTCTTGCAAGTATGTGCTTAGTTACAGAGAAAATTTCTATTCTTAATCTTCAGATAATAATTGTATTGCTGAAATCCAGCACATACATGTACAGTCTTTTAGAGACTGCAAACGAGAAACTCTTTATTTTTAGTTTAGGGAACTTGAGAGAGAATTTGAATTTCAAAAATCTGATTAATATACCTTTTCAACCAAAACTGGCCTTAACACAAAATTGTCAGTTCTGACAAAAGCAATATCAGGACACGCTGTAACGAGTTTGTATCCCTAGAATGAACTTTATCTTCCACATAAAAGTTTTAAGCAAGAACCAAACATTCTCTTTACATCTGCAGCACAAAAACCGAAAACAGCCAATGGGATGCTAATTTAGTGTTACTCCTTTGCTGCCTACTGCTTTTTTATTTATTTGGTCTGCGGAGAGCTCTTCATCAACTTGACTTCTTTGTCTGAGCTTGCAGGTTTCATAGCATTTTCTACTTATCCTGATTTGTCTCAGAAGATTAAAGTTTTCTTTGCTTTGGCACCAGTGGCCACCATCACACATGCTACCAGTCCTCTGGTGACATTTGCACAGCTTCCCCAGCCACTGATCAGGGTAAGTCATTTCTCCTTCTAAAGAGAAAGACATCACTGTCTGCTTTGTGTCTACTGGACTTATTCAACCTGAACTTTTAAGGGGTCATCAGTTAGAACTGGATTCAGTGTATCAGACTGCTGACATGCAGACTTCAGACTTTGCAGAGAGCCAAACTGCAAGGTTTCACATGGTATCTCTTTTGCAATTTCTTTAAGGTAGCAGGCATACTTTCACCATTATTTATTTAAGTCAAATATTTCTGAAGAAAACTTTCAAATACCAGAACAAAAGAAATCTAATACAGTCTACTAAATCTAGGCTTAAGCACTAATAAAACCATAAGTAAGATATTTCACATCTTAATTTTATCAGACATGCAGATCATTTATGCTTGTAAAGTATTTACTTGTAAAGTGATAAATTAAACTAAATTAATTAAATTAAAATTATTAATTAAATTAAAAGGGGCAAGGCTAGTAAAGGAGAGTGACTTAAAGAAGAGGGATTTTTCTGCATGAAATAATCTTACAAAAACTAAGAAAAGTTTTGCACTTTTCCACCCCTCAGTTACTACTTGGCTGCAAAGGAGGTCTCCAGTACAATGAGCTGATAAAAGGACCTGTAACACAGTTCTGTGCATGTCTGGGAAAATTTTGTGGCAGTATCTTCTGCTACCTAGTTGGGGGCAGGATACAAAACATGAACACGGTAAGCGCTTCCAAGGGGAAAAGAAAAAAAAAAAAAAGGTTAATACAAGTAAATCAGAAGTAGCTTTGAAGGGCAATTGGATAGAGAGATATTTTTCTCTTTTGCACAATTCTTACACTTTCTTTTCTAAACAACAAGACATCTGACTCCTCTGAACATAAGAGATGGTTTCTTTTTGCTTGCTACATATTGAAACATTTCCAGTCAAAACTCAAAGCTGTTTTTTCACACTTCTCCCAGCAGAAAGATTGCATTCCTTTACTCTGGCTGCCACCTGTTTTTCTTGCAGACTCTTCCTGTCTGTTCTCCAGTCACCTTTCATCTCTCAGACTATTTAACAAGTGTGCCCATAAAAAGCTCTCACACGTGCAGCTTCGTTACGCTCAAGAGAACTGTATATTAACAATCTTTCTCTACTGATTATGCACAGCTTAATTTAAAAGCATCATACAAATCATAGAAAATGGGAAAACAAAGGCTATACATGCTTCTCAAATGATGTTTTCTCTGTGGCTAAGGACTAACATTGAAAAGATTATCCCAAAGATATAAAATCCTGTATAATCATTCCTACTGTAAACTAGCATATTTGTGAATCTTTCCTCAACTTCCTTTTTTTATACCTGAAGAATATCCTATAAAAATGATGTTTTAACACAGAAGCAGTATGTTGCTCAGGGCTTTCACAGCTTGATTCTGTCACAGTACTGGATCTCTGCCTTCATAAAGCTTCTGCTTTGTCTCCAGAGTCGAACAGATTCCTACGCAGGACATTACCCAGCTGGAACATCAGTACAAAATGTTATTCATTGGCATCAGGTATAACTCTGCTGACATATAAACACCCCCAGTATGGCTTTGTATGCAACTGACAGCTGACAGGGAAATCCAGAGGTGACAGATCTGGAAATCTGCCCATCACATCTTCTCACCTGTCACAGAGGGAGCCCTGCTTCCCATGGCTCACCAGATCATTCCCTGAGTTTCCCCTTTGGCACCAGGCTCTGAGATTTCCTCAGGGCACATCACACCTCTCCACATTAGGCTCTAATGGCTTCCAGCCTTCATCCTTATTTGTGGAGACGTGTGCCTTGAAAGCTGCAGAAGTGAACGCAAGCACGGTCTAGGCACTTGGCAGGTGGGATAAGGAGAACTTTACAGTCAGGGATGAACAAGACAAAGAAGTGATCTAGGTTAAAGTTTGTCTCCCAGAGGGTTAATTGCAGCCTTCATTACCTCCAAAAGCCAGTTTACTGCATAAATGCTTCTACTGGCACAATGGCAAAATGGGCAACTGCTTCTTCTGCTGGGACCTCATGACACTTTCAGACCTAAGCTTGTTCTGCCTAGGCTCCAAATCAGATCAGGGCAAGATGGCATTAGATCAGAAACACACCACTCTGTGTGAACTGCAAACTTAAATGAACCCTAAGTGAACTGTGCCACCAAAACCAGCCCTTAAATAGATGTGTGCTGCAATACACCCCCTGCCTAAATTTCCTGGTATCCAGACCAGAAACACAGCACCCAGAGCCAGAAAACAGAGACAAGCTAGGAGATTTCTATCATATCCTCAGCTACTAACAGGTTTGGATTAAAAAAAATATGCACACATATGATCAGTAAGACAGTTTAACCCTTTATCATTTTGATTTTCCTTTTAGACAGACCACAAAAGACAACAGTTTAGTGTTAAGGTAATCACACCCTGCTCCCAATATTCTTGCATGCAGTACAGAGCCTCTGATATTGTTGCCACTACTGTGAGCAAACCACACCAGAATGAGCAGGCACACAAAAGTCGAGGATTGTGAGGAGGTATCCCAGGCTAATGAGAGCCCTGACAAGCTCCTGCATCACAAAGAGCTACGTTAGCTAATTACAGAGCCAATTAAGATAGGGCAGCAAGGTTTTCATAACCAGACATAACCAGGGTGGTGGTTGAAGATCAGGAGAGAATGCTAGGAAGGGGAAAGTTGGTGAAACCACTTATCCCGCCATCCCTCCTTAGTACCCCTGGAATCCTGTCTCCTGCCCAGAATGACTCCTGCATTCTGTCTCTTAACTGTTTCATTTCATCTGTCCTCTTTACAATACTAACAGGTCAGCCGTGCAGACCAATTTCAAGCTTATGACTATGGCTGTAAGGAAAACATGAAGAAATACAACCAGGTAAGGCAATTCATTTTTCTGAGAACCCATCCTTGGGTCCTGGAAAAATTAAAAATAGAAAAATTCATATATTAGCACCTTGAGTGCTACAAAAAGAGGGGAGGGTGGTCTTAGGTAAAGTTTCACCTGAATCAAATATTCATAATTGTCAAAGCCTATTCACAAACACAGCATATACAGATTCCTGCAGCCTCCCCTACTGATACAGGGATGTGCCCAATGACATGTCAGCTTACCTGTCATTCCCAAAAGGCTAAGAGCCTAGGACTGGATGAGTACAGAGCTCTTTACTTCCCCAAAAATCCTCAAGGTCTGCCTTTCAGTTAAACACTAAAATGGGGAGTGGGGGAAAAAAAACCAAACAAAGAAAAAAAAAAAAGTGAAAATGGTTTTCAGATGCTACGTGCTGTAAAAATTAAAAGTAAATAAAGGGATGGTTCAGTATGGCAAGGTGGAGACTTCTGGGGAGAACTAAAGTATCCCCTATTGAAAAAGGGAAGCAGCCAAAATTTGGTCTGTAGGAGCTTTAATTACTGTGTATTCAACACTTAAAAATGCTCTGCTTCTCTTGCAACACTTATAACTTGCCTGATTATTTATTGAGGTTTGATCAGATCAGTTGACCTCTAGTGAGCTTTGTGAGTCAGGGCAGGTTATTTTATGGATGGTACATTATTTTATGGGTGGATAAGGATTCCAATGACACCTTCCTTCTCAGACACTTTTTACACACACATATGGTCTTCAAATATCTGAAGTTTAAAATTTGAAATGGGCGATGTTTAATTCCCAATATTGTGGATGCTTAGGAAACTGCCCAAAAAGCAGCCAAGAAGAGAAATAACTGAATCACCTTTTGATTATAGGGGTCTTTTGATTATAGTTTAAAAACACCTTGTGCATGGTCCCTTACCACACTGACAAATAACTATCCTGCATTAAGTCATTTGGTTCAGATCTCAGATGATCTCCATTTTCATCTTCTGTGTTTCTTTAACTTCTTCTGTGATGACAAGCAAGGCAGGGAATGGGGTCAGGGCAATGAACAATAAGAGGGT